>NW_014650664.1:263893-283346 GCF_001447265.1 Sturnus vulgaris
CATGGGGAAGTTGTTGGACCCTGAGTCCCCTGGGACATCTCCACACCCAGGGATGTGCTCAGCCCCTGGCACTCCGTGTTCTGTCTCCCAGGGGACAGGGCCGTGCCTTGGCTGGAATTTGAGCCTGATTTATCGATGTGAAAAGATAAATTTCTGTCTTTCGTGCATGTTCTTAACCTTCACCCTGTTTGCTCTACATGTGTTGGATATGAGGCCGTGCCTGAGCGTGTGGAAATTAAAAGGAAATGAGAGAAAACTCAAAAGAAATTAAAATTACAGAATTTGAATGGATATGTTATGGAAATTATTCCAAATCCTCGCGTTCTTTGCAGCTCATTTACAAGTTCTTTGGCTTCTTATCCTTCATTTTCTGATGAATCCAGGCAGAGGAGCAGAGCTCCTTCACCCCCACGTGTGGAGCAGGGAAGGAGGGTCCTGGCAGGCTCTGCCTTCCCTCCCTGGGGACTCAGGAAGGTGGGGGCAAGCTTTGCCAGGTGTTCAGAACAGAAATGCAAAATAATTCTGATAACTCAGCTCAATTCAACAACTCTCACCTTTGTAAGCTTTTAAAATCCCTGGGAAAAAAAACCAAAAAAAACAGGAATAATCTCTGTTGCAGGGTGAGACTGTTGCCACAGAAAGCCACGAATCCTCTCCCTAACCCCATAAATATTTTTGTTCCAGCCGAGTGTGGAGGGACAATCAGAGGAGAGGCCTCGGGCCGGATCCTTTCTCCAGGATATCCAACTCCCTACGACCACAACCTCAACTGCATCTGGAGCATCGAGGCAGAGCCTGGATGCACCATTGGGTGAGCTGGGCCAGGCTTCTGTGCCTTGGCTTCTGTCCCACCTGGGGCTGATGTTTGGCAGCTCAATAATTAAATAAAGCAAGGAGGGACAAGCAGGGAGAAGTGGCTGGTTTGGTTCCAGAATCAGGGAATGGTTTAGGCTGGGGTGAAGGGTTTAGGCTGGGGTGAAGGGTTTAGGCTGGGGTGAAGGGTTTAGGCTGGGATGAAGGGTTTAGGCTGGGATGAAGGGTTTAGGCTGGGATGAAGGGTTTGTGGGCAGGGATGTTTCTGCTGCTCGGAGCCCCCAGTGGCATCACTGCTGCTCTGATTTGAGCCCTGTGTGTCCCCTGTGTGTCACAGCCCTGGGTGGTGACACCAGACCAGGTCCTGCTCCTGTTCTGTGCTCACACATCCCAGATTTCCACCCCTCTCCTTCATGGGGTGCATCCCGAATCAAACCCTTTTTCACGTTATTTTTCACTTCCCAAAAGTGCTGAAATGCCCGAATGACACAGTCCTGGTGTTGTAGGGAATCACAGGGAATGTCCCGGGATCCAGGCACTTCCTGCTCCCTGATCCTCCCTTCTGCCCCACCACCCCCACTGTGATGTTTGCCCAGCCCTTCAGGGCTGCCCTGGGTGTTCCCAACGATTCCAGCCCAGCCAAAACCCACAGAAAACTGGAATATTGGGGCAAGCCAAGCTTTGACTGAGTGGCAGGATTTGAGGCAGAGAAATGCACCTTAAAAATTCTGACTACTACTACTATTATTATTATTATTATTATTATTATTATTATTATTATTATTATTATTATTATTCCTCTCCCAGCATCTCCCATTAGAGTTCCCAGTGCTTGGCAGCCGTTCCTGGCTCATCCCAAGCTGTTCCATCCTGAATTCTTTCCCCCTCAATCCCATTTTCTCCTCCCTGCTGCCATCACCTCTCCAGCACAGCCTGTCCCTCAGGGTGAGCTCTGTGCTGTTTTTAGCCCGTGGGTTGTTTGTTTGTTTTTTTTTTGCTGGAGACAGGTTTGGTGTGGCGTTTTCATTTTTATTTAATGCAGAAATTCCCTCCATTAGTGCTGCCCTTTGGAATGGCTCAGTAATGGATGGGTTTGGGTGTGAACAGAGGAGAAAAAGCACAGCCAGAGCAGCTGAATCCCTGCACAGGCAACTTCCACTTGAAATCTCCTCTATTTTTATTCTCCTGGATGAAGTTTTTATAGGACAGAGTAGAGAGGCCCCTTTTCCTCCCCCCATCCCAAGGCTGCTTCAGCAACTTTACTCTTGTAATCCCTAAAAGCACCAACACGAGCAGAGATTTGGGATCAACCAAAGGCTTGGAAAAGGGGCCAGGAGTGAAAGGAAAAGGTTCCAGGAGGTATCAGAGCCTTGCTGGGGACCCTGCCTTGCCTTGCCCAGAGATCAGAGCTCATTTCCCAGCTCCAGCAGCACAGAGCATCTCGTGGGAATCAAGGGAGCACATTCCCAGCAACTTCATTTTTATGGTAATCCATTGGAAAAATAATCCTCTTCACGCATGATACAATTGTATAAAGCTCTCATTTATAACTTACATGAAAATTAATCACCAGAGCTTTTTGGAATGAAGCTGTATCTGCACAGCACGAGGGGAAGGGCAGGGGGGGCGAGACAGGGAGAAAAATGAGTCTGAACTTCAGAGCCATGAAAGGGAAAAGGGCTGCTCCTGCAGAGGGGAGGAATTGGGGGCATGGAGGGCTGGGACAGCCGGGGGAGACGAGGAAGGAGGAGGGAAAAGGAGCAGGGTGTGCTGGAAAATGGATGGGAATTCCTTGCCCAGCTGGGAGCACAGAGACAGGGCACAGGTGGGTTGTGATCCCAGTGTTGTACAAATCCACTGCTGTTGTTATTTCATCCCACTTCCATGGGTGCTGGCAGCTTCCACTTGCCAGAGTTCCACCTAAAAAGAGGAGTGGGAAGATACCCAGAGCTGGAAGGGACCCCCAGGGATCATCCAGTGCAGCTGCTGGCCCTGCCCAGCCACCCCAAAACCCCACCCTGGGCATCCCAAACACTGCTGGGGCTCTGGCAGCCTTGGGAATGGCACCACTCCCAGCATTTTGGGACATTCCACCTTCCAGGATATTCCATTTTCCAGAACATTGAACAGTTTTTGGACAAGCTGGGGCAGAGGGCAGCCCCCAAACTGCTGCTGGGGGTGGTGGCTTTGGTGGCACCTCCTTGCCAGGGGGAGCCAGGCTTGCACTGCAGAGCCAGACTGGGATGGGCAGAGCTTGGCTGGGGAATGGCAGCATGAAACACCTCGGGAGGCTCCCTGGGCTGGTGGGGAGCTTTGGGAAGAGCTGCTCAAGGGTTCTTCACACTCTCAGGGCAGAGCTGGGCTCTCCTCTCTGCTCCTGGCTAAACTGGCAGAACCTCCCCTCTCCCACACTCCCCAATTTCTAATCTCCCCAATTTCTAATCTGCCTTTTTTTTTTTCATGGTTTTTGTTGTTGTTGTTGTGTTTTGGGGTGGGTTTTTTTGGGTTTTGGGTTTTTTGGTTTTTTTGGGTTTTTTTTCCTTGGCTGCATTTCCATGCCTGTAATTGGGAAATTGGGATTGTCAGAGTGCAGGAACAAAACTCCTTTCCCCTCAGGAATAATAAAACTCCTTTCTCCTCCACTGTCTGCTCTGCCTGGTCTCCAGCTGAGACTCAGGTCAGGCTGAAGGAAAAGCTGAGCTGTGCCTGTTGGAATAGATGGATTTGCTGCAGAGAACTCCAGATCTGATATCCCAACACATCCCAGGCACTGCCAGCCCATCCCTGGATCACCTGCATCGAGGTTTTCACCCCCTGGCACAGCCTGAAGTTGTTTTCTCTCTAATAAATGGGGGTGGTCTAGGCAGTTCCAGGGTGTCCCCCCACCCCAGCTCAACCTCTGGCAGCCTCTCCCTGATCCCAAGGTCTCCAGGGATGATTTTTTTTCCCAGCATTTCTGGCTCACTGGGCCCAGTTAAGGCTGGGAACAAACGTAATCACCCCAAGGCAGCCGTGGAGAACAGCTCTGCACCATCCATCCTGATTTTCCTCCAGCCTGGCTTTATTTCTCTTTGCTCAAGGTCTCTGCTTGGGAGATTTATGATTCAGCTCTTTTGGTTTCTCCCAGCTTCTGTATTTTGTAGCTGAGGATTTTGCAGTGGGGCTGGTTGGTTGGGGGTTTTTTTTGTTGTTATTTTTTTTTTCTCCCCCTATTTTTATTCCTGATTTATTTATGTTTGCCCCAGATAAATGGGAAAGCAGCCAAGTGAAAGATTCCCTGTTTGCCTCCGTGGGCTGGCAGGGATTTCAGCACAGCACCTGATGGGTTTATTTTTTACAGATTTTTTTTTTCTCTTTCTGGGTTTCTGTCCCTGTTTCACACTGGGGTTGAGCTGCCCATGGTTGGCCTGATTTTGTTGTGCCAGAGGGAAAATGGGGCCGTGATGAACAGGGAAATTCCTCCTCTGCAGGTGGAATTTGAGTGCAGGAAGGGATCAGCTCCTGCTCCATCCCCAGGGAATGCTCCCATTCCAGAGCTCCAGGAGGGTTTGGGACAGGGTGGGATTTGGGGGATGTCTGCAGGGCCTGGAATTGGGTTTGATGATTCCTGTGGCTCCATTCCCACTCAGGGCATTCCAGAACTGCAGCCTTCAGCTGGTGACTCCCCCAGCTGCCACCAGAACCAGGATCTTGTTCTGGGAAGATCCCAAATCTCCTGGGAAAGCCTGGATCCATCTGCTCCCCATCCTGCCACAGCAGAGCTGTGAGATCCCACCAGGGATGTGTTGGGGCCACGTTTGTCCTGTCCTGGAGTGCCACCAGCCCTCACCTGGGCACGGGGGCACCTCCAGCCTCTCCCATCCCTTTGGGTCCATCCCTGGCCCAGACTCGACTGGAATTCCCTGAGGAATTCCCTGTGGAAGTGCCTTGGCTGAAGGCCTTGAGCCTGACCTCCAGGACAGAGCTGGCTCTGAAATCCAGAGGAGGGGAATGAAATCTGCCTTCAGAGCATCAAAACACCCCCTCAGTGTCAGTGAGAGCTCATTGGCACCTTCCGAACTCCTGTTTTCCCTCCCTTCCCTTCCCGGTGGATTTTGGAGCTCTGGCTCCTGCTGCCTCATTTTCTCTCTATTCTCTACTGAAATTCCTCTATTTTCTGATCTAAATAAACCCAATTCTGCAACATCCAGACCTTCCCAAAACACATCAGAATCCTGGAGGTGCTGCAATCCAGCATCAGAACTGGCTGCCTGAACTGGGCACAAACCACATTCCAGGTGTGAATTCCAGGCGGGGTTTTTGTTTGTTTTTTTTTTTGCCCCTCAGGCTCCATTTCATGGTTTTCCACACGGAGGAATTCCACGATGTGCTGAGGATCTGGGATGGGCCGGTGGAGAACGGGATCCTGCTGAGGGAGATGAGCGGCTCGGGGCTGCCCGGGGACATCCACAGCACCTTCAACTCCGTCATCCTGCAGTTCAACACCGACTTCTTCACCAGCAAACAGGGCTTTGCCATCCAGTTCTCAGGTGGGATGTGCAGGGGTTCCTCAAAAACACCCACAGACCCCGAGGGAAACCCCAGCCAAAGACACAGGGAAAATCCAGCCAAAGCCAGAGGGAAAATTCAGCCAAACCCAGAGAGAAAATTCAGCCAAACCCAGAGAGAAAATCCAACCAAAGCCAGAGAGAAACCCCAATCAAACCCAGAGGGAAAATTCAGCCAAACCCAGAGAGAAAATTCAGCCAAACCCAGAGAGAAAATCCAGCCAAAGCCAGAGGGAAAATTCAGCCAAAGCCAGAGAGAAACCCCAATCAAACCCAGAGGGAAAATTCAGCCAAACCCAGAGAGAAAATTCAGCCAAACCCAGAGAGAAATCCCGACCAAACCCAAAGGGAAAATCCAACCAAACCCAGAGGGGAAATCCAACCAAAACCAGAGAGAAAATTCAGCCAAACGCAGNTCCCGACCAAACCCAAAGGGAAAATCCAACCAAACCCAGAGGGGAAATCCAACCAAAACCAGAGAGAAAATTCAGCCAAACGCAGAGAGAAATCCTAAACAAACCCAGAGAGAAAATCCAACCAAAGCCAGAGAGAAACCCCAATCAAACCCAGAGGGAAAATTCAGCCAAACCCAGAGAGAAATCCCTCAAAAAACCAGAGAGAAATCCTGACCAAACCCAGAGAGAAAATCCAACCAAAAGCAGAGAGAAAATTCAGCCAAACCCAGAGAAAAATCCCGACCAAAACCAGAGAGAAATCCCAAGCAAACCCAAAGGGAAAATCCAGCCAAAGCCAGAGGGAAATCCTGACCAAAGCCAGAGGGAAACCTCAACCAAACCAGAGCAAAAATCCAACCAAACCCAGAGGGAAAATCCCAGTGAGAAATTCCAGGTGTGTCCCACAGGGTGAGCAGGTGACACTGCAGTGGCCACTTAGTCACTTTCATAATAAATAAACAGAAAATTAAGTCTATTAGACCATTCACTAATCACTTATTTACCACCTAATTACATCTATTCATTATGTAATTTATTACAAATATAACTTGCAGTGTTGCTGTGAAGATAAAAATTCATAAAAGCCGAAGCAGGTTGATATTTATGAAACTCAAATACAACATTCATGGGCTACAGCCACTGTAAAAAAATGACCTGCACATCCTGGGAGCTGGGAACCCCTCATTTCCTGGGCAGCACAAACATCAGCCTGCAGGAAATCATTATTTTACAGCTCTACATTTGCACGGTTCTTCCCTCCCTGAGCTCCATCCTGTGAGGATCATTAATGCTGAGCAGTTAGAGGTTTGAAATTAGGATTGTGGAAGTAATTCTTTTCATTGCTCCCTGACCCGTGGCCTTCACAAGGCACAGCTCAGTTCTGTTTGCTCCCTTTGAAGGATCTCTTTGTTTCGTGGCTGGGTTTGGATTGGAAAATCAAAACTGGCTTTGAAAGCATCGACTCGGTTAATACACAAATTCCTTTACTTTTGTGTCCCTTTTTGGGTGCAGACTCTGAAAATAGGGGAAAATCTCGTGTATTTTGTCCTGGCAGTGAATTCTGTGCCCTCTCTGCCCTCAGAGTGAGGAACCTGGCAGTGAGACAGAGTAGAAAACCCTGGAATACACAAAGAGAAATTCCAGCAATTTTCCACCCCACCAGGCCCCTCAAATTCACCCTGGCAGCTTCCCCCAGGTGTCCTGGGAGGGGCTGGGCCCTGAAAGCCAAATCTGTTTAAACCTCCCCAAATTGGGTCCCTTGGGATTCAGGGCACAAAAAATCTCCATGTCCTGCTCCAGTCTGGCTTTGCTGAGTCTGGCTGCTCCCACCTGAGCCCCAGCCCTGCAAACACATTCCTGTCAATTATTTCGGGTGATATGTTCCAATATTTGCAGAGGGTTCCAGGTTTGTGCAGTGGTTTTGGAGTGATAACAAACAGGGAGTGGTCTGAGTGATGATGTGACTGTCCCTGGACTGAGACACATTAAAACATCTTCCCAAATTGGTTTTTTCTTTTTTTTTTTTTTTTTGTTTGTTTTCCATAACTTGGTGTCCAGGGTGCCTTGCTTGGCTGGAGGGACAAGCCAGCATTTTGGGGAGAATTTCTGCTGGATTTCAGAGCTTTGGGGTGACCCAAAGGCAGAACTTTGTGTCACCCAGCACAGCGGTGCCATCCTGGGGTGGTTTTTTTTGCCAGATTTGTGTCTCGTCCAGCCTGGCCTGTTAACTTCCTTATCTCCAGCTGCACAGAGAGACAGGGATTTCCTCTGGCTCTTTCAAGAGCAGCTTTCTCTAAACTGCCTGGGTGTAACAGACTCTCATCAACTTAGCAGGAAATAAGCTGCTGATCTGGAGCTGGGCTTTATTGACTGCTCCTGCTCAAAGCCTTTGTTCAGCAGGTGTGACTAAGCAGCCAGACCTGAGCTCAGACCTGTCCACTTTGGGATCTCGGGAGCTTTA
Organism: Sturnus vulgaris; assembly: GCF_001447265.1. The sequence continues at coordinate 271,669 of NW_014650664.1, forward strand.
ATGAGGTGGATAAGCTCACAAAACTCCTATTACTCCAGGATTTTCCCTGCTGGTAAATCCTTGTGGTGTTGGCAGAGCTTGAGCTCAGGCAGCAGCAGCGAAGCTTCGCCTGTCCCCAGCTCAGGGGACATCTCAGACCTCAAAGAGAGGCAGCAACAGGTCTGGAAAGGAAACAAACACGTTTCTGAAAGGTCAGGCTCGATGCTTCACGGATCTTGAGGCTAAATTTCTCTGCCACTCAGGGGAAAGTGTGGAGTGCTGGTGGCTGAGTTGATTTTGCAGCACGTGCCTGGCACAGAACTCTCCAAAAACGCCGTGCAAGATCAGTGGGTGTCTGGCCCGATGAAGCAAACAGCCATGTGCACAATTCTACATCAGAGCTGCTCCCTGGGTGCTGCTCTTGAACTTGCTGGTCCCCAGAGCCTTCCCCAGCTGGAGTGGCAGATGCTCAGAGCAAAGGGAAAGGCACTTTTTGTATGGGGGGAACGTTATGGGATGCTGAGGGAGGAGGGATGGGGAACAAGAGAGAGAAAGGACAGCAACACACACGGACTTTTTTGGGGAAAAAAAGGCCAATTTATTGTAGGGACAGCCCGGATTTAAAGTGTGTCAGTGCAGCCAGGACAGGACAGGAGCTCATGGGACAATTGGGAAAAACATCCTTGGGACAGCACCTCAGGATGTGTCCCACGGGAAAGACACCAGGGGTTAATGTTGGTGATGAATTCCACTCTGTTTGTCACCATGTTGTCACCCTGGGAGACTCCTCCCTAACTGAAGCTGCAGTCAGCTTGTCAGCCTGGGAATGGAGCTGAGAGTCAGGAGAAACCCAGGCCTGGAGAGAATTCCCAAGCTGGAATTCCCCAGCTCTATAAATGTGTGTGTCCACAAACAAGGCATGGCCTGGATGTCTGGGTATGGACAGAGCCTCGGGAGGGGCAGTGCTGGGCTGTTAAATAAACATGGATATTCAAGATGTGCTTTTGATTCCCTTCAGTCTCCACGGCCACTTCCTGCAATGACCCAGGAATTCCCCAGAACGGGAGCAGGAGTGGGGACAGCAGAGAGGCCGGGGACACCATCACCTTCCAGTGCAACCCCGGCTATGCCCTGCAAGGGCAGCCCCAGATCACCTGTGTGCAGATCCACAACAGGTTCTTCTGGCAGCCAGACCCGCCCACCTGCACAGGTACGGCCACGGGGCTGGGATCTGAATCCATGGACATGGGGCTGGGATCTGGGCACAGGGACACGGGGCTGGGATCTGGGCACAGGGACACGGGGCTGGGATCTGAATCCATGGACACGGGGCTGGGATTTGGGCACAGGGACACGGGGCTGGGATCTGGGCACAGGGACACGGGGCTGGGATCTGAATCCATGGACACGGGGCTGGGATCTGGGCACAGGGACACGGGGCTGGGATCTGGGCACAGGGACACGGGGCTGAAATCTGAATCCATGGACATGGATCCCTGTCCTGAATTCATGGACAGAGCTCTGTGATCTGAGCACATGGACACAGATCCACGTTCTGAACCCATGGACACAGATCCATGATCTGGGCACACAGACACAGATCTGTGATCTGAATTCATGGATACAAATCCCTGACCTGAATCCATGGACACAGATCTGTGATCTGAGCACGGGGACACAGATCCACGTCCTGAGCACACAGACACAAATCCCTGTCCAGGGCTCATGGACACAGATCCATGATCTAAACTCACAGACACAGATCCATGATCTAAACCCATGCACACAGATCCACGTCCTGGACCCTGCTGTAAAATTTCACTCTTCATCTTGAAAAATTAAGAAATATTTTTTAAAATATCCTTCAGGTGTCCAGAGCTGTGATTTTAAAAAGCGCTGATTTTATAATACTTCAAATTGTGTTTGATGTTTATTTTCCAGCCAATTTTAATGTGAAGTGACAAAATATTTGGAGGAATAATCAGTGAAATATCAGTAATTGGGGGAGAGGTGGGCTGGTTAGAGCTAAACTGGGAAAACTCAGTGTTAAATCTGGGGCTGATTTGGGGTATTTAGCATTTCAAACACGTTTTCCCCTCTTTGTGGCACAACTGCTGAACAATCCGGGCTGGGAGAGCCCCGGGAGGTTTGGACCATTTGAATTCTGCATCCCTCCCAACCGCAGGCAGCACTGGCTGGGTCCAGCTCCTGCTTCCAATCCTTTGGAGACTCCGGGTGGGATTTTCAAAGGAATCCGAGGGTGTTGAACACTTGTCTCCCTCAGGCTTTTCAAGCACGAGTCCTTCGATTTCAGTTTCTTCAGAGTTTTCCCCTGACGTTACAGTCTGCGAGGGGAAGGCACCCTTGGGGTTAAATTTAGGGTGAATGGGCACAGGAGAGGTGCTGCTGTGTTCATTTTTTGGGGGACTTTTCAGCCGAATTTTCCATGTCTGTGCTGTGATTTCCTGGCGTGTCCCACAGGGATAAAAGGTCTCCGTGCCTGAGTCTGGGCTTGGTTGAAGAAATTGCTTTAAAGCTTTGGAGAAGGGTCTCTAATCTCTATTTGGGTATTTCCAGACCAGCCCCACTGGGTTTTACACGATATTTGTCTTGATATTTTTCTTGATATTTTTCTTGATATTTTTCTTGATATTTTTCTTGATCAAAGCCCACAGTGCAATCCCTTGTGCTTGCTCCTTCATGGAAGATCCTTCCAAGATTTATCCCATCATTTCTGTCCCATCCCAGCTCGTCAGACCCCCCCCTTCCTCTCACCCCACCCCAAATGTGTGAGGGTTGATCTGGACAATCTCAGAGCATCGACCCTCACGAGGATCCTGCAGAAAAAAAGCTGACAGGAAAAAAAAAATATCAGTCATGTTTTGCCACAGTGGGAAACACGAGCAGGCACTTTGAGCCTTAAAAAAAAAAAAAAAAAAAAAGTAATAATTGATTTTTCAATCAGCTCGGCATTTAATGTGCTGGGAAGTGGAGTAAACACAACCAAAGCCATTTAGACCCAGATGTGTTTGCACCTCGTTACAAGCAAACAGGCCTTGACAGGGAGCTCCATAAATGCAGCAGAAAAGTGGAAAATTTCCCTCTCTCTCCTGCTGGCTGATGGATTTTTTTGAAGGGTGTGGTGGCATCCAGAGCCCCTGTGGAATGACAGAGCCACCACAACCTCGTGTCACACGTGAGCCTCAGGGTCACTTCCCACCAAAATATATAAAATAGAGGATTCTGTGCTGTTTTAATCTATCACATCTCTGTCTTTATTTCCATTCCTGCTTCCCGTTTGCTGCTTTGGAACTCTCTCTGCTCCCAATCCTGACCCTTGGCTGGTTTTCCACAGCTCCCTGTGGTGGGATCCTGACAGGTCCAGCTGGGGTGATCCTGTCCCCACAGTATCCCGAGCCATATCCCCCAGGGAAGGAGTGTGACTGGAAGCTGACAGTGTCCCCTGACTATGTCATTGCCCTGGTGTTCAACGTGTGAGTACCTGTTGCAGTTTGCTTCTCATTAATGGTATATTCTCTTATTGCCCAATTAATGCTTCAATTCAAAATTTTACCCTCCCACCCAGCTTGGCAATCGATCCTGAATTCCCTGTCGGTCCTGCTTTTGTGCCAGCCCCCTGCTCAGAATTCCCCTTTGGAAATTCCCTCAAACTCATTAATCCATGGGACCCAGTTTTCCCTCCCTGCCTCCCTCCTTGGACAATGCCTTTGTGAACCCTCCCCTCTACCAGAATTTCTCCAATTTTCTAGGAATTTGTGCCCTCCTCTTGAACCTCCCCCTTATTTAAGTTATTGCACTTCTGCCATTTTTGTGTTTTGCCCCCCGGATTCCCCAAAGTAATAAATCCCACGGGTTTGGTGCCATGGCCCTGGGGACACAGAGCAGGGAGGGATGGTCTGGGTGTGGGTCCTGAACTCTGGGAAGGAACCAACCCAGAACTGATGGAATTGTCCCATTCCCATGGATAATCTGGGAACAGGGTGGGAGATCCTCATATTGCAGCTGCAGCTCCTCTTGGATACAGAAAACATGATCTGGGTGTGATGTCCTGAACTCTGAGAAAGGACCCAAAACTGATGGAACTGTCCCATTCCCATGGATAATCTGTTCCCAGAATTTTTTTGAGGGGAGATCCTCATATTCCAGCTGCAGCTCCTCTTTGACACACAGAATCTGATTTCAGGGTGTGATGTCCTGAACTCTGGGAAGGAACCAACCCAAAATTGATGGAACTGTCCCATTCCCATGGATAATCTGTTCCCAGATTTTTTTTTGGGGGGGGGGAAATATCCTCATATTGCAGCTGCAGCTCCTCGTGGATGCACAGAATCTGGTCCAGCCCAGGAATCCCTGCAGCAGCTCTGGCTCGGGCTCTGTCCCCTGACTCCATCCCCACTCCTGGATTCCCCCCTTTCCTCCTTCCAGGGGGAATTCTGGTGTTTTTCCACCCCCAAAGCAGAGGGTGGAGAAAAGGAGGGACGGATTCCCTCTCACCCAAAGCAGTGTGGGGAGGGAGAGGGAGGTGAAGAGGAATGGAAACAGGAAAAGAGGAAAAGTGGTGCTCAAAGTGTCCAGAAGGGCTGGAGGCAGGAATATCCTCTGCCTGGCAGGATTTTGGAGCAGGAGCAGCTGCCAGCAATGTCCTGCTTGTGCACAACTTTGGAACAATCAATCCCTGCCCTGAGGTTCCACATCCCAGGATCTCCACCCCGAGCTCTCCAGGGACGTGTCCCTACCCCAAACTTTGCTTTTGCAGCTTCAGCCTGGAGCCTGGCTACGATTTCCTGCACATTTACGATGGGCCTGACTCCCTGAGCCCCCTGATCGGGAGTTTTTACGGCTCCCAGCTCCCAGAGAGGATCGAGAGCAGCAGCAACAATCTTTTCCTGGCGTTCCGGAGCGACGCCTCCGTCAGCAACGCCGGCTTCGTCATCGAGTACACAGGTGAGGGCTGGCAGCACACCTGGCCCAGGTGTGCCCACCTGGCGCGTTCCCTGAGTTTATTCCCAGGTTATTCCTCTTTGGAACAAGTGGGAGAGGCTGTGGATGCTGTGGGGAACTCTCCCAAGGGGAATTCTGGTGTTTTGTGCCCCCAAAGCTGAAGGTGGAGAGAGGAAGGGAAGGGATCCCTCTCGCCCAAAGCACTGGGAGGTGAGGAGGGATGGAGTGAAACAGGAAAAGTGGTGCTCAAAGTGTCCAAAATTTGTGCATCAAGACCCCAGTGAGCCCAGGAGAACCCAGGATTTCAGGATTTAAAGGTTGAGGATACAAATGTGTGATGGGCAGTCTGTGGCTCCCAAAACAGGGAATTGGTGCTGTGGGAAAAAAAAAAATCCCATCTTTTTGTGCCCCATTCACCTGGATCACCTGGTGCAGCTGCTGTGGACAGGAAACCACGGCACCATCTGATTTTTCATGCAGAGAAGCAAAAGCAAGACCTGTGGGCTTTACAGTTTCCTGTTTCTCCTTCCACACCTTCCCCAAAATCTGAGAGCCCCTGATTTAATGCTTAAGCACACTTGAATTGTTCCCAGAGCCACTGCTCTCAGAAAAGCCCTTGTCTTTAATGAGCAATTTCCAAATGACAAAAGAGCAGGATTAATCAAAGCCTCTAATTATATTGCAGGCAGGAAAAAAAAAAAAAATAAGAGAAAGGAAAAGAAAAACACCAAAGAAATAAAAGGTGTTAGAAGAAGGAAAGAAATATCTGAGTCCTGACAGCTCTGTAGTGTTCCCTGGAATTTTTATAAGGAAATGGGATTTTAAATGCAGATAATTTTTCACTCTCTACCTGCCAGGAGGGTGGAGCAAGGGAACAGGGACAGGATGAGAGGGAACAGCCTCAGGTTGTGCCAGAGAAATTCCACCAGCAGGAATTTCTGCATGGGGAGGGTGGTCAGGGATTGGAAGGGGTGGAATCCTCATCCTTGGAGGTGACCAAGGAATAAATAAAAGAATTCCCAGACTGGTTTGGGTTGGAAAGGACCTTAAAACTGCAGCTTCCACTGTCCCAGATTGCTCCAAGTTCCATCCAGCCTGGCCTTGGACACTTCCAGGGGTGGGGAATTATTTTTCTGTGCCAAGGCTTCCCCATCTCAAATATGATTTGTCCTCGTGGCACTCAGTGCTCTGGGCTGGTGACAAAGTGGGGATGGGTCACAGCTTGGACTCGATGATCCTGAAGGGATTTTCCAGCCTCAGCAATCCTGGGGTTGTGTGAAATGCAAGTTTTGCCTCACTGCTTGGGTTTTGGGTGCCTGTGTGGGAGCTGGAGCCTCCCTCCTCCCAGTGCTCCACAGGAGGGTCGGGAGCAAAATCCAAACCAAATCCCAAATCCAACCCCTGCAAATGGTGCCGTGCCTTGTGAAAAATCCCACCAATTCCCAGCTTAAAAAAAAAAAACCTCCCGTGTGTCAGAGGAGTAAAAACCCCGGGAATTCTTTCCCTGCAGAGAACCCCCGGGAGTCCTGCTTTGACCCGGGGTCCATCAAGAACGGCACCAGGGTGGGCACGGACCTGAAGCTGGGCTCCACCATCACCTTCTACTGTGACGGGGGCTACGACATCGAGGGCGGCCCCACCCTCACCTGCGTCATGGGAGGGGATGGGAAACCCACCTGGAACAAAGCTCGCCCCACCTGTACAGGTAAATCCCGTGGGAAAGGGCGGGGGGAGGGATCTGCCCCTTGGAGAAATGGGTGTTGATTTAGAGGGGTTTTCTCCGTGTTCCATCATTATTTGTTGGGGTTTTACAGGAATTATTTGCCATCATTTATCAGGGGTTTAACAGCTCTTCTTTTAGCAGGAGGAGGTGATTTCTGGGAGTTTTCTTGAGGTTTCTTTGGAGGGAGATGGGAAACTGGACACGGCTGGCACAGGGCAGGAGTCAGGAATCCACTTAGACCCTGCCTAAACCTGATCCTTGCTAATCCAAACCCCCAGTCTTGGGTGTTCCTGAGCAGGGGCAGAGCTCAGTGATAAAACAAAGGAGGTTTTTTAGGGTTTCTCCGTGGTTTTGTTTCCTGACTTCATGGTTTGCAGTCAGACTTGAGCTGAGAAGGGAATCAAGAGGCAGCTGGTGGGGGGAAGGAGTGAAATCCCTAATTTGGGAAGGCTCTGGCAGGGAAAACTGAGGAAAGGTGGGAAAAGGAGCTCATCCCGAGCTGTGAGGTGGGGAACAGTGCAAACCCCACATTAATGGCGTGGTTGGAGCCAACGTGAGCTCAGGGTGGGATAAACCTGATTTCCCCAATGAGAACTTTCAGGGAGCAGCACCTGGAGCAGGGAATGGTGGCTGGGGACATTTCCAGGCTCCAGGGATGCTCCACAATCCTTTTCCTTGCAGCTCCCTGTGGAGGGCAGTACACGGGCTCGGATGGAGTCGTCCTGTCCCCAAATTATCCCCAAAACTACACCAGTGGCCAGGTGTGCCTGTACTCCATCGTCGTGCCCAAGGACTACGGTACCCGGCTTGGAATTTTTATGGCATTCTCTTCTTGCAGCTCTCATTTGCTGGGGTTTTAATTAGAATTTTTTTTATAAGTGCATCAAGAGCTGGAGATGAGGCAGATGGGAGAGTAACAAGTGGTGCTGTTGGGTGCTCTTTGTGCTGGAGTCGGAGAAAATTCTGGATTTGTCCAGGGTTTTGTCCAAAGTTCAACCCGACAGGAGCCAATTACAGCTAATTAACAATTATTGTCCCTCGGTGGCATTCTGCACCTCGTGTTCTGTAGGCAGGGAGAGGGGATGAGTCACAGAAATCTCCCAGTGGGCTGGGAATCAGTGGGAAAACGTGGCAGTAAATTTTGGGGGGGATAATTAAAGGGCTCCCATTTTTCCAGGCTGTCACTCAGGCCTCGTCCCTGCCTGGAATAAAGGCAGCTGAAACACGGGACAAAAGCTGTGCTGGGAAAATAAATCCCAGTTTGGGATGCTGGGAAAATAAATCCCAGTTTGGGATGCTGGGAAAATAGATCCCAGTTTGGGATGCTGGGAAAATAGATCCCAGTTTGGGATGCTGGGGGTCCTGTGCAGGGCCAGGGGTTGGACTCGAGGGTCCTTGGGGTCTGTTTCAGCTCAGGGGGTTCTGTGAGTCCATGAAAATGCCTTGGCTGCATGGCCTGGCTGTGTAGGGTGGTGGTAGGGACAGCAGTGGGGACACCAGTGGGGTGATGGTGGGGACAGCAATGGGACAGCAGTGGGGACAGCAATGGGATGGCAGTGGGGACAGCAATGGGATGGCAGTGGGGACAGCAGTGGGATGGCAGGAGGATGGCAGGGGGATGGGAGGGGGACAGCAGTGTGGGGACAATGGTGACAGCAGTGTGGTGACACTGGGGACATTGGTGTGATGGCACTGGGTACAGCAGTGTGGGGACAATGGGGACAGCAGTGTGGTGACACTGAGAATAGCAGTGGGATGACAGGGGGACAACAGTGTGGGGGACAGTGTGATGACCATGGGGACAGCAATGGGGCACAGTGTGATGATGCTCTGGTCAGTGGGGTGACCCTGGGTACAGAAGTGGGGTGACAATGGTGACAGCAGTGTGGTGACACTGAGGATAACAGTGGGATGACAGGGGGACAGCAGTGTGGGGCACAGTGTGATGATGCTCTGGACAGTGTGGTGACAATGGTGACAGCAGTGTGGTGACACTGGGGACAGCAGTGTGGTGACCCTGGGGACAGCAGTGGCCGGTCCCAGCCCGCTCCCTGTCCCTGTCCCCGTCCCTGTCCCCGCAGTGCTCTTCGGGCAGTTCGCCTTTTTCCAGACAGCTCTCAATGACGTGGTGGAGGTGCACGATGGCCCCACGCAGCACTCGAGGCTGCTCAGCTCCCTCTCGGGCTCTCACTCAGGTAGGGAACTGTCCCTGTCCCCGTCCCTGTCCCCGTCCCTGTCCCCGTCCCTGTCCCTGTCCCCGTCCCTGTCCCCGTCCCTGCTGGGGAAGGCAGCTCTGTCACAGCTGACAGCCACACCTGCTCCCTGTGTCCTGGGAGTGTCACCCATCCCTCACCTCTGTCTCTCCCGTTTTTCCCTCCTCCCCATTCAGGGGAATCTTTGCCGTTGGCCACCACCAACCAGATCCTCATCAAGTTCAGCTCCAAGGGTCAATCCACAGCCAAAGGATTCCATTTTGTCTACCAAGGTGAGTTCAGGTGTGTTCTGGAATGTCCTCGGGTCACTCCCTGAGTGTCCTGAGCTGCTTTTGGTGTCTGGGGGTTCTGAGCAGGGAATATCCCAGGGAATTGGGATTCCTTTGGGGGCAGAGCTCTGGCAGGGCTGTCTGGCTGCTCTGGGTATTTCGTATTCCCCCTTTTCATTCCCGCTCAGCCTGAACCCTGCACATCCCAGGATTAGCATCAGCCCCATGCTGATGTCATGCCCGGAGTCACACAGGGAATTTGGAGATTTATCCCGCAGCAATTCTTCCCAGTGGCGTTTTTAGCACTTTGCTGGGTGTAAGCAGCTGAAACCCCCGTCTGGCAGCTCAGAAATCCTCCCTCTGTGCGTGTCACAGGCTCGGGGCTGTCACACTCCTGCCCCTTGATCCTCTCAGTAACAGCTTTGTGCTGCTCTGGGCGAGAACAACTCGGGGATTTTATGGGAGTAAATAGCAAATGATGCACGGAACGGTGGGAGAACAGAAGGGATTTCTCACCCACGTGCTCCCTGGAGTTATCTGTGGGAACATCCAGGCTTGTGCTGCAAAGAGGGGACAGACACTGGCATGACCTGAGCCCTCTCCAGGGGTGAAGCAAAGCGTGGTTTGGATTTTGGAGTAGTTGGAGATCCCTTCTCTCGAATTCCTGCCTAACGAGTGTGAAACAGCCGTGGTTGTGATTGTAATCTTCAAAGAGCTCAGCAGAGCAAAGGTTTTGATGAAAGCAGGGAAGGTTTCCTCCTCCCTCCTGCAAGAGCTGCATGGGAAGCAAGAGGAAAAGGGCAAGGCAGCCCTGATTTGGATCTGCCCGGCCAGACTCTAATTAGCTAAACACTCATAAATTTAAAGCAACTCAGAGGAAAATATTAATTGAATTTTTACTCGGCAATAGACCTGGTTTTTTGATGAGTTTTTCCCCCTCACTTATCTGCCAGACTCATTCCTGTCTTTAATTCCAAGTACTCAACAGGAATATCAACAATTTCAGCACCTTCACGACTTAAAGCCCCCTTTTCTCTCTTTTCCCAAGAAAATTTTTTCCAATTGCTGTTCCTTCAGGGAGCTGAGGAACCCAGAGAGTTCCCCACAGGGGCTCCTGAATTGGGTGACAAAACAACTTTTTGGGAAGCCACTGCCAAATCCTTTGGTTTCCCTGGGTAAAAACAACCTTTTAATGTGGGGAAAGTTCTCAGGAGGGAGGCAGCAGGGAGGGTTCTGGACGTCCGAGCTGTTTTTATTTCAGATCTTGAGTAATTAAATCATTAAGGTTGGAAAAAAAACCTCCAAGATTGAAATTTTCTTTCTCTCCTCAGTGCTCGTGCTTGGATTCAGCTCATCTTTGGGGTTTAGGTGCTTTGGGATTTAGCAATGATCAGTCAATGGTCGTGCTTGGATTCAGGCATTCTTTAGGATTTAGATACTTTGGGGTTTAAGAGTAATCACTCAATGGTCATGCCTGGATTAAGCCAATCTTTGGGATTTAGGTAAAATCAGTCAATGTTTGGATTCAGCTCCTCTCTGGGGCTTAGGAATCATCAATGGTCATGCTTGGATTCAGCCCCACACTGGGATTTAGGTACTTTGGGGTTTAGGAGTGATCAGGTAATGATCATATTTGCATTCAGCCCCTCTTTGTGGTTTAGGTACTTTGGGGTTTTAGGTACAGTCAGACAGTGGTCGTGTCTGGATTCAGCCCCTCTGGAATTTTGGTATAATCAGTCAATGGTCATGTTTGGATTCAGCCCTGATACTTTAGGGTTTTAGGTACAATCAGTCAACAGCCAAATTTACATTCAACACCTCTTTGGGGTTTAGGTACAATCAGTCAATGGCCAAGTTTGGGTTCAGCCTTTCCTTGGGGTTTAGGCACAATCAGTCACTGGTCATGTTTGGTTTCAGCCCCAATATTTTAGGGTTTTAGGTGCAATCAGTCACTGGTCACGTTTGGTTTCAGCCCTGATACTTTGGGATTTAGGCACAATCAGTCAACAGCGAAGTTCGCATTCCTCCCAAACACTTTATTTAGGGTTTCAGACACCGTCAACAACCAAACTTGCATTCAGCCCCTCCTGGTGGTTTAAACACATCGGGATTTCAGTGTAGAACCACCACCTGTCCTGCCGGCCTGACTGTGCCGTGTGCCCCGCAGCCGTGCCCCGCACCAGCGCCACGCAGTGCAGCTCGGTGCCGGAGCCGCGCCACGGGCGCCGCCTGGGCAGCGACTTCGCCGTGGGCGCCCTGGTGCGCTTCGAGTGCAGCCCTGGCTACGGCCTGCACGGCTCCCCTGCCATCCAGTGCCTGGCCATGCCCGGGGCCCTGGCACAGTGGAACTCCTCCGTCCCCACCTGCGTGGGTAGGTGGCGCTGGGGGCTGTGGGGTGGGCGGCACCGGGGGCTGTAGGGTTGGGTGGCACTGGGGGCTCCAGGGTGGATGGCCCCGGGGAGTCTGGGGTGGGTGGCACTGGGGGCTCCGGGGTAGGTGGCACTGGGGGCTCCGGAGTGGGGGCTGCGGGGT
>NW_014650664.1:352293-370246 GCF_001447265.1 Sturnus vulgaris
TGATTGACGATGATTGACTGATGCTGATTGATGACGATTGATGGATGATGATGATGGATGATGATTGATGATGATTAATGATGATTAATGATGATTAATGATTGATGATGATGATTAATGATCATTAATGATTGACGATTGATGATGATTGATAATGATTAATGATGATTAATGATTGATGATGATTGATGGATGATGATTAATGATGGTTAATGATGACGATGATGATTGATTGATGATGATTGATATTGATGATGATTGATATTGATTGATATTGATGACGATGATTGATTGATGATGATGATATTGATGATGATTGATTGATTTTGATGATGATATTGATGACGATGATGTTGATGTGGAGCTCAGCTCATCCAGGTTTTTTTTCCCATCTGGAAGCTCCAGGAGAGAAAATTCCGCATTCCCAGCCCCAAATCCTGCATTCCCATCAATGCTGGAGCTGCAGAAAATCCCACAAAAAAAAACCCTTTTAGACATTCCCGAATTTCCAGAGCCGCAGGGAGGACACCTGAGGACTTGTCCAGGAGAATCCCACGGGATTCCCCAGCGGGATCCGTGCCCTGATACCAGGAGCTGGCTCATCCCAAAACACAAAATCCGGGAGATATTTTTAATTCGGATTTTCTCCTTTTCAAATCAATCTCCCCGAGCTCCAATTCCTTCCCAAAACAGCCACCTGCCAGCCTGGAATATTCCAAACTCCGGGACAGTGAGGAAGGATGGAAAAGATGGAACTGGTGCCTTGTCCCACCTGGGATTTATAAATTAAATTATAAATTAAATATATCTTTAATTAAATGTCTCTTCAAAGATCACTTTAGCTCACCCTAAGGAGGGATGAGGGGATGTGATTCCACACCCAGGAATTTTTGTTCCGTTTACCCTTTCCTGTGGCAATTCCAGCTGATCACGGAACAAATCCTTGGGAACCTTTGGGAATGTTTGGCCTCTCTCCCATTAAAGGGTGATTAAATTAATTCAGCTTCCAGACTGAGGGGCGGGCTCGGATCTTCCCAAGGGATCTCAGGGCTCCAAGTGGGAGCTCTGTGCTCCTTCCCCCCTTTTTTATTTTTCCCTTCCTCCCTTTTTTTTTTCTCCCCTTCCCCCTTTTCTGTTTCCTTTTCCCTTTAATTTTTCCCCTTTTCCTCCTTTTAATTTTTTTCCCTTCCCCCCTTTAATTTTCCCCCTTTCATGTTTTTCCCCTTCCTCTTTTTATTTCTTCCCTTTCCTCCTTTTATTTTTTCCCCTTTCCTCCTTTTATTTATCCCCCTTCCCCCATTTAATTTTTTCCCCTTCCCCCCTTTTATTTTTCCCCTTCCCCCATTTAATTTTTCCCCCCTCCCCCTTTATTTTTCCCCATTTCCCCCTTTTATTTTTTTCCCTTTTCCTCATTTTAATTTTCCCCCCTTTCCTCCTTTTATTTATCCCCCTTCCCCCCTTTAATTTTTTCCCCTTCCTCCTTTTATTTTCCCCCCTTTCCCCCTTTATTTCTTTCTTTTCTCCCTTTTTTTTTTCCCTTTCCTCCACGAAGCAATTCCCGTTTTTTTTTTTTTTTCAGCAGGGCGATCACGGCTCATTGGCAGAACCGAGCCGCTGGGATTGTAATCATTGATTTTTCCCTGATTCCGCCACTTCTCGGCACCTGGAAAACATCTCTGCAGTAAATGCTGGGAAATTCGGGACAGCTTTGGGATGGCAGGAGCTGTCCTGGAGCGTTCCTTTGGAAATCTGGAAAAAAAAAAAAGGGAATAAATTGTTTAAAATCCGTGTTCAAACACAAACCAGAGCTCGGGGCTGCTTGAACCTGGAATGGCTTTGCCCTGGAAGTGTGGGATCAGCTGCCACAATCAGCACAATTCCCGATTTTTCTTGGGAATACCCACCCAGGGGGAAGGGAGGGGCCCAAAACACCTGGAATTGGACAGGAATCCATGGATTTACTGCACCATTCCCACCTGCCAGGAGCTGCAGCACCTTGATCCCGGCTCTGAAATTCCCAACCCTGCTGGGAGCAGCTCCTGCTGCTGGCACTGCCACCCTGGAACGTTCTGGCTCCAAAATTCCACTCCCTGATGGATTTGGGATTTTTTTTTTTTCCTTCATTTCCTGCCATTTCTGGAACACCAGGGATGAGGAGGATTCAAGCAGGGATTTCCAGAAGGAAGAAAGGAGCAGCTGCATCCCAAACATCCCAAAGCAGGACATTCCTGATAGGAAAACCGTGTTGGATGAGGAATTCCCAAGAACAGCTTGTGGCTGCCAAATCCCTGGAAATGTCCAAGGAAAAATCTGGATAGATCCCATGGCAGGATGATCCTTAATGTCCCTTCCTTATCCCTTCCACCCCAAACCCCTCTGGAATTCCCTCATTCCAAAGGAAAGGTTTTTGGAGCAGGGTGGTGCTGCCAAGCCAGGCTGGGCTGAGCTCCTTTGGAAAAACCCTTGGAAAACAGATGGGAACAAAATGGTGTTGGCAGCAGGGAGAGATTTAAGGATCTCACATCCCAAATTTTGGCAGCCCAGAGGGGTGACTTGGAGCAGGGACAGCTGCCAGGATTTCAGGGCAAGCAGGGAAAAATGACAGCAGGAATTTTGGGAATTCCTCGTGCTGGGGCTGAGCCCCTCCAGCCTCTGCCAAGACCTGGGGGTTAATTAATGCCACAACAAACCCTCATTAAGAGGCCTAATTAATATCATTTCGTTTACAGACAGGAGGCAGCTGTGCCAGGAATTATCCTGCAGGGATACCTGGGATGGATCCAACATTCCAAGGGTTTTTCCCAGCCCTCATCCCATCAGCAGCATCCTCGTCCATGGGTTCCATGGAGGGAGGGATGTGGGAAGGTTGGATTTGATGATCTTGGAGGTCTTTTCCATCCTTCACAATTCCATGATTCCCGTGTTTTCCATCCCCGTTTTCTGCCTGGGTGCCACCCCCGTGTGTGACACCCCTGTCCCCTCTGTCCCCCCCAGCACTGCCAGGGCTCCCCCACCTTTAATTTGGGCTCTCACCATTTCCCGGCCTCGTTCCCGCAGCCAATTCCATGGAAATGGATGGAAGTTAATTCCCTGTCATTCCCCATTCCCCGCTCTGCAGGAATCTTGGCGCTATTTTGGGCAGAGAAAATCCAAAATTTGCTTTTTTTTTCCCCTGGAGAAGCAGGATGAGCTTCCTGAACTTTGGGCGTCCTTCCTGTTGGGCTGGGATCACCATTCCCCGTGTTTCGATGGAGTTTGGGATTAATTTATTCCAGCAGAACAAACCACTTTAAAAACAAATCCCTCTTTTTAGGAGGCAAAAAAATAAAAATAAAAATATTAAACTCATCCAACAATAATCCAAGAATAAAAATCAGGAATTTTATGGCACCTCCTATAACGAGCTCCGTCCTCAGCTGCTCATTTACGTATTTAGGGCCTTGTTTAATATTCTAATTAGCGGTTAATCAGCTATGGAGAGAGAACAAACGGTGATTAGCTCATCTTCACCTCCTCCAGGTGATTTGGGCTCATCAGTGAAGCAGCCCCGGGAAACTTTCCTGGCATTCCTGAATTATTCATGGCCACGGGAATGTCACCGGGGAGGGATTTCAGGATGGTCCCGGGTGGGGAACACGGTGCCTTTCGGGAAAAGGGCGCTTTAGACGGGATTTTGGAGAAAAATTCCTCCCTGGAAGGGTGGGAAGGGGCTGGGATGGATTTCCCAGGGAAACTGTGGCTGCCACATCCCTGGAAGCGTCCAAGGCCAGGTTGGAATAACCTGGGATAGTGGAAGGTGGCGCTGCCCATTTAATTTAATCATTCCAGGCTATCATTTATCCCGATTCTTCTTTTCCTCTTTCTCCCACAGCTTTCCAAGGAGCTGGCAAGCAAAGGAAAGTTCCTGCGGGAATTCTCCGGTCTGGAGGAACCCCAGGCTTTCCTTGATTTCCCTTTCCCTTCTTCCCTTTTTGCCTTTCCCATCCCACCGAAGGCAGGCTGGGCTCCACCCCTCGGCATTCCCGAGGATTTTGTGGCTGCAGGAGCAGATTCTTAAAGCCCTTGGAATAATTTGGGAAGATTCCGGCCGGTTTTGCTTGGGGGAGAAGCCCAGCCTGCCCTGGTTTGGATTTTGAGGTTTGGATGTTTGGGATCGGCCGAGCTGGGTTTGGCTCCCAGGAGAATCCTTGAGGCACGAGCAGGTGGGAGAGAGAAAGGCAGGAGCTCCAGACGGCTGCTTCCCGGAATTTTAATTAATTCCCGATTTTTTTTTTTTCATCTTCCCAGACGCCGGCTTTGCCAGGCTCTGGATTCCCAGCTCCCGGAGCCTCCCGGGATGGAACAGGAAGGTCCAGGAAGGTCAAAGCTGCTCCTCGCTGCCCTCAGAGTTTTTTTGGGAAGCTGTGCTGGCTCTGGAAGGATCGGGATCAGCTGGAGCAGCATCCCTGGAGCCCATCCCATCCCAGGAATGTGCTGAGTGCGGCACTGAGGAGCTCCCGAAAATTCCCGAATCCTCCTGGATGCTCCACAGGCATCCAGAGCTTTTCCAGGGTCTGTCCTGGGAAGTGATTTTTCCCTGCTCAGCCCCTGATCCCTCCTGGAAATGGCTTTTCCTTGCTCCAAAACCAAAACTCAGCCCTGATCTCACCTGGAAGTGAATTTTCCCTGCTCCAAAACCAAAACTCAGCCCTGATCCCATCTGGAAGTGAATTTTCCCTGCTCCAGGATCAAAATTCATCCCCTGATCCCTCCTGGAAACGGCTTTTCCTGCTCCAGGAATTGAACTCATCCTCTCATCCCTCCTGGAAGTGATTTTTCCCTGCTCCAGGACCAAAACTCATCTCCCAGCCTCTTCCAGCCCTTCCATGTCCATCCCAAAAGTGGGAAGGGATCAAAGGAAGGGAATTCTCCCTTTTCCCCCCACCCCCGAAGAGAAGCTGGGAGCTCAGCCCAGTCCCGGGGAATGCTCCAGCCCCTTCCAGAAGGAAAATCGCGTTTGTCGGGAATATCACAGGCTGGAAGAGCGAATTCCACGGGCTGGCAGCTCCCTCTCGTGGGGAAAAAAAAAAAACAAAAAAAACCCAGGAAGAGCTGGGATGGACCCCAGATGTGCGGCACAGCTGGAGCGGGATTCTCCGGGGGGCTTGGACAACGGGAATTCCTCGGGAATTCCAGGGAGAAGGATCGGGATGAATTCCCCTGGAGAGCGAGGCTCAGCCACGCTGTTCCTTCCCTTCTCCCAACGGGGATTTTTTTGGGATTCTGGACAGGGTTTGATGTTTTCCAGCTGTTCCATCTCCACATTTGGGTTTCAGTCTCTCTGGAATGGCATCCAAGCTGTTTCCTTATGGGATAAAACAACTTCAACCTTCAAAAATCTGCACCCCCACCTTGCTTTGAGCCGAAGAAATCCACGCATCATTCCCGTTATTAGGAATCCAGCTTGGTTTTATTGTCCAGTTTTTCCAAAAGTTGGTGTTTGCCTCGTCATAATTACAAAACATTCCTATTTTTAATCCCTATTTTACAAAGATTTACAGCTCTGGGAGTGACCGAGTTGGAGCTGGGAATTCTCTTAAATAATCAAACCATGATTTTGGTGGGGAGGGAAGTTTCTAAAAATCACCCTTCAAAATTTAAACGTTTAAAAAAGGGATGGATAAAAAGGGAATTTCCCACGAGCTCCTTCAAACATCACAGGGTTTATAAAATTTATTCCAATTCCTCGTTTTGGGAAAGGGCACAGGGAGCAGGTTTGGAGCACCATGGATGGAAAAAGGATTTGAGGCCACCCTTTATTCCCAAATCGCGCTGGTGACACCTTCCCACCCCAAAACGAATCCGGGCATTCCCAAAAACCGGGAAAGCGCAGCTGGAAGCCGCTCCCTATGGAATTGCAGCCTCGTGGTGGCTTTGGGGATGGATTTTTCCCATGGGGAATTCTCAGTACAGGGGTCCTTTGACGCTGCCCGGCTCCGTGAGGCGAGCGGCCGCGTAAGCCGAGGCTCCCAGGCACGCAGCCGGTTCGCAAAATCCCGGGAATCCCGAGGGACCCGGTAAACCCGGCCTGCCAGCCTCGCCCGGGGAGCCCGGCAAGCCCCGCTCGCCCGCTCTGCCATCCACAGCCTGGCCAGGGACACCCGGGACACCTGCGGCAGGAATGGGAAACGGGGATTGAGGATTGGGAATGCTGGGGGGGATGGGGAGAGGGATGATGGCAGAGGGAGGAAGGGTTGGGGAGGTGGGGAAGAGGGAAGGGAGATTTGTGGGGTGAACCTGGGTGGGGTTTGTGGGATGAATATGGGAAAATTTACAGGATGAACCTGGGTGGGGTTTGTGGGATGAACCTGGGAAGGATTTTGGGATGAATCTGGGAAAATTTACAGGATGAACCTGGGAAAATTTACAGGATGAACCTAGTTCTGTGGGATGAACCTGGGAAGGATTTTGGGATGAACCTGGGAAAATTTACAGGATGAACGTGGTTCTGTGGGATGAACCTGGGAAGGTTTTATGGGATAAATCTGTGAAAGTTTATAGGATGAACCTGGGTGGGTTTGTGGGATAAGACTGCTCAGATTTTATGGGATGAACCTAGGCGGGTTTTTGGGATGAACCCGTGCAGGTTTTGTGGGATGGATCAGAAGGTCCCCGGTCACCTCGGGCTCATCACCCCAAGGTGACAAAGGCCACCTGGGGACACCTGGCCTCACCTGGGATCCCTGGAGGACCCGGCATTCCCGGGTGGCCACGGCCGACTTCTCCCCGCTCGCCCTTCTCTCCTCTCTTCCCTGTGGGTACAAAAAGGAGGGAACGAATCCATGGAAAGCCCGGGTGGGAGAGGAGGGGCGGGGACAGGCAGTGCCACCCTCCCTGGGGCCACCGTGCCACCACCACGCACCTTTGGGTCCGACATTCCCGATCTGCCCGGCGGCTCCCAGGATTCCGGGGACACCTCGGGGTCCCATGGGGCCGTGGGGTCCCTGCTCACCGGGGGGTCCTGGGGGCCCGGGGGGGCCGGGGGGTCCCACTGCCCCGACCCCGCCCAGGGCGGCTCTCCTGGCACTCACGGCCACCTCTGCCAGCTGCTCTGTGGGGCAGAGAGGGGCCAGGCTGGGATCCGTGGGGTGGCACCCACGGGATCCATGGGATTGATGGGATCCATGGGATTAATGGGATCTATGGGATTGATGGGATCCATGGGATTAATGGGATCCATGGGATGGGGCCCCGCCCAGCCCTCACCTTGCAGCATCTTCAGCACCACGTCCACGATGTGCTGGTCCCCAGCGTCCCGGCCCTGCCAGGAAGGGAATTTCGCTCCTGATGATGTGGGATCGTGTGGGATGGTGTGGGATCATGGTGTGGGATGATGGTGTAGGATGTTGTGGGATCATGTGGGATGATGGATCGTGTGGGATGATGATGTGGGATGGTGTAGGATGATGTGGGATGATATAGGATCGTGTGGGATGTAGGATGGGATGATGATGTAGGATCATGTGGGATGCTGTGGGATGATGAGGGATGCTGTGGGATGCTGTGGGATGCTGTGGGATGCTGTGGGGTCGGGGTACTCACGGCTGCCCCCCTCGGGCCCGGCATTCCCGGCACTCCGCGCTCCCCCAGCAGCCCCCGCGGGCCGGGCGGGCCGGGATAGCCCCGAATTCCCGGCGCTCCTGCATCCCCCGAGGGGCCGGGATAGCCCAGGTCTCCCTGGATGCCTTGCTGGAGGAGGGATGGAGAGAGAGGGGCGTGAGGGGCTCGGCCTGTCCTGAGCATGGGGGCTGCACCCCGAGAGCCAAAATATCCCAAAAATCACAGGCAGGGCTGGGATCCAGAGCTGGAGCCCAAAAACTGGGGCTGAATCCAGAGCTGGATCCCAAAAACTGGGACTGAATCCAGGGCTGGATCCCAAAATGGGGCTGAGGCTGAAGCCAGTGCTGGAGTCCAAAATTTTGGACTGAATCCACAGCTGGATCCCAAAAACTGGGGCTGAATCCAGACCTGGAGCCCAAAAATTGGGACTGAATCCAGGGCTGGATCCAAAAAATTGGGACTGAATCCAAGGGTGGATCCCAAAATGAGGCTAAGCCTGAACCCAGTGCTGAGCCCAGAAGCTGAGCCTGAATCCAGGTTTAACCCCAAAGAAGAGCTGAGCCTAAATCCAGGGCTGACTGTGGTCACTGGCCCTCATCTCCAGGGAAAATATTCCCTCAGCCAGGAGGATCCAGCTGAGGATCCCACAAATCGCCCCCAAAAACCCCCCCAGCACTCACCTGGCCCTTGGGTCCTGGCTCTCCTGACTCCCCCTGGGGACAGAGGACACGGCAAAGGCAGTGAGGGGACAGCAGGAATTTAGGGATGGAGTTGGGGTTTAAGGCCAGGCAGGAGAGCCCAGCATGGCAAGGGATCCCCCAGAATTGGCAGGAATGAAGAATTCCCATCTGGAAGCACCCACCTTCTCTCCCTTGAGCCCTGCCAGGCCGTGGACACCGGGATCTCCCTAAAGGAAAAGCAAGGAGAGATGGGAACATTCCCAAAGTCACCCCCCCACCCTCTGGGATCAGGGGGGAATCCATGGGGAAGGTGCCTGGAGCCAGTGTTAAACCCAGCTCTGTTAAACCCAGCTCTGTTAAACCCAGCTCTGGTAAACCCAGCTCTGTTAAACCCCTGCCACAGCCCGGGGTACTCACCACGCTGCCTTTGGGGCCGGTTTTGCCTGGAGAACCCTTGAAAAAGGAAAATGTGGGATCAGGCCAGCCCAGAGCAGCGTCCCCGAGATGCCACCCTGCTGTCCCCAGAGCTGTCACCTTGTCTCCTTTGACTCCAGGCAAGCCTTGGGGTCCTGGGATCCCTGGTGGGCCCTGCTCACCCTTTGGCCCCTGCAAACCCAAGGAATATGGGAAAAGGAGTGAGAAGAGGAAATGGAAAGAACTTTTCCCAGCAGGGAATCTTCCCCAAGGCATTGAGGTGCACGGGCAGCTCCCCATCCTTGGCTGATCCCAGAACCCCAAATCCCAGCTCAGGTTGGGGGGGACAGGGCACAGAACCACGCCAAGGGCAGTGATCTTCCAGGGATGGATTCCTATCCCCAGGAAAAGCATTAAAAACCATTTTTTTTTTTCTGTTTTTCCAGCACAGGGAAGCTCTGGAGAGGGGCTGGGCGACCTGCTGGGATGGGAGGAAATTCCTGTCCCAGCTGGGGCTGCAGCCCCAGCGTGGTGCCATTAATCCCTGAGCTGTTCCCTAATCCCTCAGCAGCAGGACAGGCCTGGGACTGAGCCCAGGATCAGAGGGGGGTCTGGCTGTGCCCTGCCCCCCATCCCGGGGCTGAGCGTGTCCCCTGTCCCAGCCTGGATTTGGGGACAATTCAGAGCAATTCCCGTGTCCCAGCCTGGATTTGGGGACAATTCAGAGCAATTCCCGTGTCCCAGCCTGGATCTGGGGACAATTCAGAGCAATTCCCGTGTCCCAGCCTGGATTTGGGGACAATTCAGAGCAATTCCCGTGTCCCAGCCTGGATCTGGGGACAACTCAGAGCAATTCCCGTGTCCCAGCCTGGATTTGGGGACAATTCAGAGCAATTCCCGTGTCCCAGCCTGGATTTGGGGACAACTCAGAGCAATTCCCATGTCCCAGAGTGGCTTTGGGGACAACTCAGAGTATCCCCCGTGTCCCCAGCCTGGATTTGGGGACAACTCAGAGCATTCCCTGTGTCCCAGCCCGGTTTTGGGGACAACTCACCAGCTTTGGGGACAACTCACCGCTCTGCCCTGCTCCCCGGGGGGACCCACGAGGCCACGCTCGCCCCTGTCACCCTGCGGGAAGGAGCGGAGTCAGGGCCATCCCCCGTGGCACTGCCACACCCCCGCGGTGTCCCCAACTCACCTTCAGCCCGGGGACACCCTGCGGGCCCTGCTCACCCCGGGGTCCGGGCTCGCCCTAAAAAAAAAAAACGGGAAAGAAAAGCCCACAAAAGATGGGATTGAGAGGCACCGTGTGCTCCGTGTCCTTCCCCAGGGAGGGGTGGCCCTGTCCTTGTCACCACTGCCGGGTGGTGACAGTCACAGTGATCCCGGGGATTCCCAGGAGGGGAAAAAAAAAAAAAAGTCAAAATTTTGCTTTGAGCTTGCAGGAAAAAAGGAAAAGAGAGAAATCAAAGCCGAGAGTGTCCCCGAGAGGGACACGGGGACATCTCGGTACTTACAAGGTGCCCTGGGGCACCGGTGACACCGGGGTGGCCCCGAGGACCCGCTTCACCCTGTGAAGGGAGGGACAGGAGGGTCAGCGGGGACAGGGAGGGGACAGGGAGGGGACAAGGGAGGGGACAACGCGGGGGACAATTGGGGGGGACAGGGAGGGGACAAGAGCCGCGGGGTGGATGCTCAGAGGTGTCACCCACCTTGTCACCTGGGCCACCTTTGCTTCCCGGCTGGCCCGGCAATCCCTAAGGAAACAAAGCCGGGATCAAGCCCTGGGCACAGCTCAGTGTCCCCTGGGTCCTGTCCCTGTCACCCCTCAGGGGACAGGCTGGGGGTGTCCCTGCACTCACAGCTTGTCCCCGGTGTCCTGGCGTTCCCGGGCGTCCTGCCTGTCCTGTGCCACCCTGCGGGGGACAGAGGGGGTGTCAGCAGGAATGGGGTGCCCACAGGTGGGCACGGGACCCCTGCCCAAGGTGGGGACGCTGCCCTTGTCCCCGTGGCCAGGAGCTGCCGTGCCAAGGGACGTCGTTCCCTTTGCCATTCCCGTTGTCCCCAGTGCCACCTCCTCTCACCTTCACTCCGGGGATCCCTGGGGTGCCATCCTTGCCGTCGATGCCCGGGAGACCCTGGAAAGGGGGAAGAGTCGCTCATGTGACACCTCAAAGGCTCGTGGTGGGGACAAAAAAAAATTGTGGGAAGGGAAAGGAACATTCCAGGCTGTGCTGGTGGGGACAAGGACGCGCCCAAGGGTGGCACGGCCAGGGACAAGGAGCCAGGTGCCACCAGCTGTACTCACATTCTCCCCCTTGGGGCCGATGTCACCCTGCGGTCCCCTGATGCCACGGCTACCCTAGAGCAGGAGGGGACAGTGTCAGTGTCCTGCTGGTGCAGGGGACAGAGCTGGGACAGGGGGGGAGATGTCCCCAAGGGGGCAGAGCCCACCGTGGGGACGGTGCCAAGCTGGGAAAAACGGGATGCTGGCACTGTGGGGGTGTCACCTACCAGCTCTCCCTTGTCACCAGGGTCCCCAGGTGGTCCCTTGGGGCCTTCCCTGCCCTGGAGGAGAGAGGACAACAAGGATTGAGCAGGGGAAGGTGGGAGCCCAGGGCGGGCAGGGCTGAGGGGGCACCCACCGGCCTCCCCGCTGCTCCAACGCTCCCAACCATGCCCTTGTAGCCAGCAGGACCCTGCAGAGAGAGCACGGAGAGGTCAATTCCCGTCCCAACACATCCCTGAATGGCCCAGGGTGGGATGGATGTGGCTGGGAGTGATTTCTGTGGATCTGGAGCCCTGATCCCACAGCCAGGGGATGCCACCCCACACTCACCGTCTCACCCTTGGGTCCTGCCATGCCGGGGTAGCCCCTGAGACCCTGAGGTCCCTGCAGGGAAAGAAACCACAGCCAGGTTAGCTGGAAAAAAAAAAAAAAACAAAACCCAGAGCAGCCCAGGGGGAAGCAGCAATTACAGCAAAACCCAACCCAGCTTTGCCAAACACGAGGAATTCCAGCCCCTCCTAATTCCAGAGCCCCCCAGCAGGTGCTTTTCCAGCTGTCAGTTCCATAACTCCAGCCTGGAGCCACTTCCCTGGCCCAGAGCTCTTGGCTTCAAAGCAGTTTTGCCCTTTCCTGGCGTGGAGGGCTCAGCCCAGTAATTGTTTTTCCATCTTCAAAGTGCTCCGAGAATTCCAGAGGATTTAATTCCCCCCCGGGGCAAGGGGGACTCAGGGGGCAGCAGGGATTTATCCCGAATTATCCCTGGTGCCCATGGAGCTCTCCAGGGGGAGAGGTGGCCGGGGGAGGGATGGGATGAAGGCTTTGCTCCAATCCCAGTGCTGGCAGCGGGGACAGGCCCGTGTCACCTCCCTGGTGTGTGGGGACAAGGACAAGGAGGCCACCCCCAGTTCCTGCAGCACTTGGGGGACAGAGGAAAAGAGGAATCAAGGATTTACCGGAGGGCCTGGCACTCCTTGTTCTCCAGAGGCACCAACGTCCCCCTTGGGGCCCTGGGAATGGAGAGAAAAGGGAATGTTGGAGGGACAGGGGGGACAGAGCACCCTGGGGACACCACAGCCCTCACCTGGCACCCGAGAGGGGATGGGCACAGGTGGCCCTGCCCAGGAAGCCACCGTGGGAAGGCCACCCTGGCCTCCCATTCCCACATTTCCCATTTCCCTCTTTCCTCCTTTCTTCTTTTCCCTTCCCAAAAATCCTTCCCTGAGTCCAGCCCCACAGGGAGAGCCACACCTGGATCCTGCTGGGATCTTGCTGGGATCCTGGTAGGATCTGGGTGGGATCTGGGTGGGATCCTACTGGGATCCTGATCCTACTGAGATACTGTTGAGATTCAGCTGGGATCTAGCTGAGATCTGGTTGGGATCTGGGATCTGCTGGGATCCTACTGAGATACTGCTGAGATTCTTCTGGGATCTGGGATCTGTCTGGGATCTCTCTGGGATCCTGTTGGGATCTGGGATCTGTCTGGGATCTGTCTGGGATCTGGGATCCACTGGGATCCTACTGAGATACTGCTGAGATTCTTCTGGGATCTGGGATCTGTCTGGGATCTCTCTGGGAACCTGTTGGGATCTGGGATCCACTGGGATCCTGATGAACACTCACCACCTCTCCCTGCTTTCCGGGCTCTCCGAGGGCTCCGGGGCGGCCTCTGTGTCCCTGAGTGAGGGGGGAGAGGAAATCCGTGAGGAAAATCCTTGGCAAAGCTGCCAGGGCTGGTGGTGGCCCCATCCCGGTGGCCACGTCCCACTGAGCCACCCTGCCACCACATCCCACCCTGGGGTGCCCCGTGGGGACGTGGGGGGACTCAAAATCCCACTGGGGACACTGGGAGGAGCCCAAAATCCCACTGGGGACATTGGGGGTGGCTCAGAATCCCACTGGGGACATCAAGGGGACTCAAAATCCCACTGGGGACATTCAAGGGGTTCAGAATTCCACTGGGGACATTGAGGGGGGCTCAGAATCCCACTGGGGACATTGAGGGGGGCTCAGAATCCCACTGGGAACATCGAGGGGGGTTCAGAATTCCACAGGTGACCTTGGGGAGGTTCAGAGTCCCACAGGTGACATCCTGAGCTGGGGTTGGGGCTTTGGCACAGGGTGCCACCCCCCAGGGGACACACGGGGACCTTTCCCACAGCACCTTTTCCTCCAGACCTCCCTGTCCTGGTGCTCCAGAGATTCCAGGGGAGGATCCTTCACTCCACCACATCCTGCAGGTGACAATTCCCATTTTTTTCCCCCCCCCATGGCAGCTCTGGGATTTCCTTACCTTCAATCCCTGCAGTCCCTGGGGGCCCTTGGGACCCGGGGGGCAGCTGGTGGGGCACTGGGGGGAGAGGAAGGACAAGGATGAGTTGGGAATGAGCTGGAGAAGCTTGGGAAGAGGGGGAGGGAGGGGTCCTGCTCCCGGTGGGACACAGGGGACACCCCGGTCACAGCAGGGGACAAAGTCCTGGAGGTCTCACCAGGAAATCAGCGCTGCCTTCCAGCCCCTGGAGGTGTCCCGGGAGGCCCTGCAGGGATGGAAACCCTCAGCATCCCATGGTTTTACTCCAGGATGGATTTACAGGAGCAGGGAGCAAGGGATGGGGTGGGAGGTGTGAGCCAGAGCCTGAATTCCAGCCCAAATTCCCAGGATGAGCCTTGGGGAAGTTTCTCCCTCCTGGAAGGGGCTGGGAGATACTCACAGGTTTCCCTGGAGGACCTGGGGGACCCCTGGGGCCGTCGGGTCCGGGGTCACCCTGGGAAAGAAAACCAGGAAAGGAGAATTTGGGATGGGGAGGAGAGGAGAGCCAGGATGTCCCAGCAGGAATGGGGACATGCCCAGCGTGGTGGCACCACGGGAATCTCCATTCCCACATTTCAGGATCATCCCTGGTTATCCCAGGAGCCCTGAAGGGCGAAGAAACGGGAGGAGAGGATTTTCTGTGTCCCCTCCTGTCCCCTCACCTTGGGTCCCAGCACTCCGATCTCCCCTGGAAGTCCAACCTGGCCTGGAAGCCCCTTAGGGAGAGAAGGGAGAGAAATTCCTGGAATGACAGAGGTCCCATCCTGATCCCTCCCCCTCTGGGGGTGCTGGGGTTTGAGCCCCTCCTGCACAATTCCCAGCAGGATCCCAGGCCACCCATCCCAACCCCAGCGTGGCACTTACGGGGGGTCCTGGCAGCGAAGGACCCTGCAGCAAAAATAAAACCAAAATTGCTTCAAATTCCCCAAATCCCCCAAGGAGGGCGATTCCCACCCAGGATGGAGCAGGGAGGGATTTGGGGGGGGTCCCACCCCACCCATGGGAGCAGCAGATACTCACAGGGAGCCCTGGTGGCCCCGGGAGTCCGGGCTGGCCCTGCCGGGACACAAGAGGAGAGTCAGGAGCTGGAAAAGGAGGAGCTGCTCCAATTCCCCCTGCCTGGATGAAGCCTCGGGACCAAAAACTCCATCAGGAAATTCCTGCATCCATGGATCCCTTCCAGAGAGGTGGGGATGGTGCCAGGATGGGGAAGGGAAGGGAAAGGGGGAGCCTGGAAAGGTGGGAATTTGGGAAGGTGGGATCCTGGGAATGTGAGAAATTGGAAAGGTGGGAATTCTGGAAAGTGGGACCTTAGGAAGGTGGGAATTTGGGAAAGTGAGAGCCTGGGAAGTTGGGATCCTGGGAATGTGGGGAATTGGAAAGGTGGGAATTTGGGAATGTGGAATCCTGAGAAGGTGGGAACTTGGAAAAGTGTGAATTTGGGAAAGTGAGAGCCTGTGAAAGTGGGAGCCTGAGAAGGTGGGAAATTGGGAATGTGGGAATTTGGAAAGGTGGGGCCCTGAGAAGGTGGGAAATTGGAAAGGTGGAAATTTGGGAGTGTGGGATCTTGGGAAAGTGGGGTCCTGGGAAGGTAGGAAATTGGAAAGGTGGAAATTTGGGAAATTGGAAAGGTGGAAATTTGGGAATGTGGGATCTTGGGAAAGTGGGATCCTGGGAAGGTGGGAAATTGGAAAGGTGGAAATTTAAGAAGGTGAGATCCTGGGAAGGTGGGAATCTGTGAATGTGGAATCCTAGGAAGGTGGGAATTTGGAAAAGTGAGATCCTGGGAAGTTGGGAGCCTGAGAAGGTGGGAAATCGGGAATGTGGGAATTTGGGAATGAGGGAGCCCAGAGCTGCCCCTCACTCACTTTAATTCCTGGCCTGCCAATGGGTCCTGGCTCCCCTTTTGCTCCCGTCAGGCCCTGCAAGGGAACAGAGCCAGGGAATTATTCCCACCCCTCCTGCTCCCCTGCCAGGAATTTCTGCTGGGCTGAATCCATCAGGAGGGGCCAAGGGTGGAATTCCATGGCACAGGGAACGTCCAGGGCACCTCCAGCCCAGGCAGGGACATCTGATCCCGGATTTATCCCTGGGATGGGGCAGGAACCCACCCAAAGCTCCCCAGGCACCCATCACACAGCCCTGGGACCCCACCCAGGGCACCTGGGACAGGCAGGGGGAGGTGGCAGCTCTGTCCCCTCCCTGCCACCACCTCTGCCAGGCTGGGCCAGGGAGGGGACAGCGCCAAAGCCACCGGGGCCACCTCAAGGGGGACACGGAACTGGGGACAGCGGGGGAAATTGCTTCAGGTTTATTCTGGAGGGAACAGGAGGAGATCTGCTGGGATCCCAAAGGGGGGAAGAAGCAATTCCCAAACTCTTGGGATTCCCAAGGTGGGAAGGGGTGAAAGAAGCAATTCCCAAACTCTTGGGATTCCCAAGGTGGGAAGGGGGGGCAGAAGCAATTCCCAAACTCTTGGGATTCCCAAGGTGGGAAGGGGGGGCAGAAGCAATTCCCAAACTCTTGGGATTCCCAAGGTGGGAAGGGGTGAAAGAAGCAATTCCCAAGCCCTTTTGGAATTCCAAAGATGAGAAAGGGTGGCAGAAGCAATTCCCAAGCTCTTTTGGGGTTCCCAAGGTGGGAAGGGGTGGAAGAAGCTCTGCTGGGAATTCCCAAGGTGGGAAGGGGTGGAAGAAGCAATTCCCAAGCCCTTTTGGAATTCCAAAGATGAGAAAGGGTGGCAGAAGCTCTCCTTGAGCTCTGCTGGGATCCCAAAGGTGGAAAAAGGTGGCAAAAGCTCTTCCCAAACTCATTTGGGATTCCCAAGGTGCTTCCAGCTGCTGCTCAGAGGGATTCGGGCCCGTTTTGAGGCGGGACAGGCAGAGGGGACAGGAGGAGTTTGCTGTGACCCCGCTGTGACCCTGGGGGACAGGGGACAGCTCTCACATCAATGCCCGGCTTCCCCGGGGGTCCGTCCACACCGGGGGCTCCAGGCTCGCCCTTGACACCCTGGAAAAGAGGGAAGGGGGGTCAGGGTGGGATGAGCCCCTCTGGGATTTGGGGTCAGGGTGGGATGAGCCCCTCTGGGATTTGGGATCAGGTTGGGATGAGCCCCTCTGGGATTTGGGGTCAGGGTGGGATGAGCCCCTCTGGGATTTGGGGTCAGGTTGGGATGAGCGGGGTCAGGTGGGGTCAGGTTGGGATGAGTCCCTCTGGAATTTGAGGTTGGGTTGGGATGAACGGGGTCAGGGTGGGATGAGCCCCTCTGGAATTTGGGGTCTGGGGTAGGGTTGGGTACTCACCGGGGACCCAGGGACTCCAGCGGGGCCTTTGTCACCCTGGGGAAAGGGACAGGGATCAGTCACCCCACAGAACCCGTCTGTCACCCCACAGAGCCCATCCTGTCACCCCACACAGCCCGTCCTGGGCCATCGGGGTCCCTGTGCCACCCCAAAGACAGGAGGGACCCTGGGCCCCATAGGGAGGGCAGGATGGGGCTGGGTTTGTGGGGGATTTATTGGGGTTTGTGGGGGATTTATTGGGGTTTGTGGGGGATTTATTGGGGTTTTGTGAAGGATTTATTGGGGTTTTGTGAGGGTTGTGCTGGGGTTTGTGAGAGGGAATTAGTGAAGGATGTATTAGGGTTTTGTTAGGGCTGTGCTGGTGGTTTTTTTGGGGGGGGGGGTTGAGGGTTTTGAGAGGATTTTACTGGGGTTTTGTGAGGGTTGAGCTGGACTTTATGAGGTTGAGCTGGGCTTTGTAAAGTGGGATTTTGTGAGGGCTGTTCTGGGGTTTCCAAAGCGCTGTAGCTGCCCTGGGTATAAAAAAACCACTAAAATAACACTAAAATAACACTAAAATAACACTAAAATAACATAAAATAACATAAAATAACACTAAAATAACACCACATCCTGCACTTTCTGCTGCCTCACAGGGCTGCCCTCTGTTCAAGCCCCCCGTGGGGGATCCAGAGCCACAATCCCCCCCAAAATCCCTCTGTAGGAACCCCCTGGGGTGTCACTGTCCCCACTGGGGTGGTCCCTGCCCCGACCCCTCCGAGCATCCTCCCCTGCATCCCAACCCGCCCCAAAAAAAAAAAAAAAAAAAAAAAAAAAAAAAAAAAAAAAAAAAAAAAAAAACCCCAGACCCCAATTCCCGAGGTGTGGATTTGGGGTGCAGCATCCGTGCAGGGATTTTGCTGTCAGCCAGCAGAGCTGGGGCTGCTCTGTCTGCCCCAAAGCACAGCGGGAATGTCGGGAAGGGGAAGGATTTGGGCAGGAAATTTGGGCACACGGATTGTGGGGGGAACAGAAAAGTCTCTGAATGTAAAATGTGGAGAAGGGATGGAAATGATGGCAATTTTGATATAGAAGAAAAGAATTGATGAACCAGTCTGACTGGGGAACTGGAAAGCAAAAGGTGAGTGAGTTGGAAGGG
>NW_014650664.1:408755-419029 GCF_001447265.1 Sturnus vulgaris
TGTCCTGCTCGCCCGGGGCTGTCCCCACGCCAGGGTTTGCCCGGTTCCCTGGACTGGAGCATCCCGGTCCTGCCATTCCAGGGGCGGTTCTGATTTTTGGGATAATTTTAACCCCTTCAGAGCCACCTCCGCATTAACTCTTCCTTTCCCAAATCATGGAATGGCAGCAAGGACAGGGATAAAAAGCAATAATAACCAGGGAGCTGCTTCGCTCGCCCCCTGAAAAGCTATTTTTAAGCATTTAAATATTTCCCAGAATTTTGGAAAAGTCCTTTCTCCAAGTTCCTGCCCACAGCCGGGACTGGGAGTTACTGGTGAAGGGGACACTGGGATTGTGCAGAGCTCCAGTGACACCCTCACCTGCAAATCTGGCACCTGGAGAAGTGCCAGGGGGGTTAAAATCCGATTTTTTTTTTTTAGGTGGCTTGTTTAAGTGACATTTTTTTACGTGTATTTTTTTCGGGTTGTCATTTTTTTAGGTGTCATTTTTTTAGGTGTAGGGGTTTTTTTGTGTGTCATTTTTTAGGTGTGTTTTTGGGGGTGGGTTAATTTTTAGGCGTAGTTTTCTTAGGTGTAATTTTTGGGGTGCCATTTTTAGGAGCCATTTTTGTGGTATCATTTCTGGGTGTAGTTTTTTTTAGGTGCCACTTTTGTGGTGTCATTTTTAGGTGCAATTTTTGGGGTGCGATTTTTGGGGTGTAGTTTTTTTAGGTGCCATTATTGTGATGTCGTTTTTGGGGTGTAGTTTTTTTAGGTGTTATTTTTGTGCTGTCATTTTTATGTGTAATTTTTTGAGTTTCATTCTTAGGTGCCCTTTTTGGGTGTAGTTTTTTAGGTGCCATTTTTGGAGTGTCATTTTTGGGTGTAATTTTTGGGGGTGTCGTTTTCAGGCACCGTTTTTGTGGTGTCTTTTTGGATGTAGTTTTTTTAGGTGCCATTTTTGTGGTATCATTTTCAGGGTGTGATTTTTGAGGTGTAGTTGTTTTAGGCGCCATTTTTGTGCTGTCATTTTTGGGGTGTAATTTTTTAGGTGCCATTTTTGGGTGTCATTTTTAGGTGCCATTTTTGGGGGCCATTTTGAGGCGCCATTTTTCTGCTGTCATTTTTGGGTGTAGTTTTTTTAAGTGTCATTTTTGGGGTGTGATTTTTGGGGTGTGATTTTTGGGTGTAGTTTTTTTAAGTGTCATTTTTGTGCTGTCATTTTTGGGTGTAGTTTTTTTAAGTGTCGTTTTTGTGGTGTTATTTTTGGGGTGTGATTTTTGGGGTGTAGTTTTTTAGGCGCCATTTTTGGGCGCCATTTTGAGACGCCATTTTTGGGCGCCATTTTTGTGCTGTCATTTTTTGGTTTGTAGTTTTTTAGGTGTCGTTTTTGGGGTGTGATTTTTGGGGTATAGTTGTTTTAGGTGCCATTTTTGGGCGCCATTTTGAGACGCCATTTTGGGCGCCATTTTTGTGCTGTCATTTTTGGGTAGAGGTTTTTTAAGTATCATTTTTGGGTGTCATTTATAGACGCCATTTTGAGGCGCCAATTTTCTGCTGTCATTTTTGGTTTGTAGTTTTTTAGGTGCCATTTTTGTGGTGTTATTTTTGGGGTGTAGTTTTTTAGGTGCCATTTTTGGGTGCCATTTTGAGACGCCATTTTTAGGCGCCATTTTTCTGCCGTCATTTTTGGGTAGAGGTTTTTTAGGTGCCATTTCCTCACCGGTCTGGTTGAGCTGCAGGGTGCTCTTGCTCCACTGGGACAACCCCACGATGGCCACCATCTTGGCGCCCAGGCTGGAGCGTCGCTTCTTGCTGGCGGTGACGGTGACGGAGTCGGCGCTGCCGCGCGCGCTCTTCTCCAGGCTGTACATCTCGCCGCTGATGCTGGAGCTGCGCACCACGTTCCTGGAGGATGAGGAGCTGCCATCCCCGTTGAACATGGTCACAGCGCCCAACGGGCACCGGCACCGGCCCCGCTGCCCGGGATCAGCTGCGGGGACAAGTTGGGGACACTGAGTTGGCGTCGCTGGGGTGTCCCCGCAGGGATGGGTGGGTGGGAGGTGGTGGGAAATTCGGGAAATTCAGGTGGCATGACTGAATGAGGGATGGGAATGAAGGAAAGGAAATTCAGGTGGCACGACCCACTGAGGGATGGGAATTAGGGAAATGTTTTTTCCCCCAGGGAAAGGAAATTATGGTGGCACGACCCACTGAGGGATGGGAATTAGGGAAATGTTTTTTCCCCCCCAGGGAAAGGAAATTCCGGTGGCACAACCCACTGAGGGATGGGAATTAAGGAAATGGGTTTTTTCCCCCAGGGAAAGGAAATTATGGTGGCACAACCCACTGAGGGATGGGAATTAGGGAAATGGGTTTTTTCCCCCAGGGAAAGGAAATTATGGTGGCACAACCCACTGAGGGATGGGAATTAGGGAAAGGTTTTCCTTCTGGGAAAGGAAATTCCAGTGGCACAACCCACTGAGGGATGGGAGTTAAGGAAATGGTTTTTTTCCTCCCAGGGAAAGGTTTTTCCTTCAAGGAAAGAAAATTCAGGTGGCACAACCCACTGAGGGATGGGAATTAAGGAAATGGTTTTTTTTCCCCCAGGGAAAGGAAATTCCAGTGGCACAACCCACTGAGGGATGGGAATCAAGGAAATGGTTTTTTTCCCCCCAGGGAAAGGCTTTTCCCTCAAGGAAAGGAAATTCCGGTGGCACAACCCACTGAGG
Organism: Sturnus vulgaris; assembly: GCF_001447265.1. The sequence goes on from NW_014650664.1 coordinate 411,467, forward strand.
GATGGGAATCAGGGAAAGGTTTTCCCTCAGGGTTTTTTTTTTCCCCCATCCCTAGGCTGGGAAGTGCCCAGGCTCTCCAGGGAATGGGAACATTCCCGAGGCTGCCAGAGCTCCAGGAGTGTTTGGACACCAGGGATGCACAGGGTGGGATTTTGGGGTGTCTGTGCAAGGCCAGGGGTTGGACTGGATGATCCTTGTGGATTCCTTTCATCTCAGTACATTCCAAGATTTTTCCCCACCCGTGGCAGCAGCAGGAAGGGGTCAGGACCCCTGGGGTGAACATCCAGCCCTGCCCCAGCTCCCTGCAGGACCGGGACACTCCCAAAGTCCAGGAGACACCTGGATGGGCACCAGCCCCATCCACCCCTGAGGACATCCAAAATCACACCCAGCCAAGTTTTCCCTGCACATCCCCTTCTCCAAACCCTGTCCAGGTGATTCCACCCCGGGATGGGAATCCCTGGAGCCGACAGTGCCAGGGGAGCAGGAGCACTGGAGGTGGATAGCAGACCTCCCACACCTCCCTGCCGCCTTCCCTGGCCCATGAATATTTAAATTCCAGCAGGATGGAGCATCCATCTTCCAGGGAAAGCTGGATTATTAACTGCAGGCCAAGTGAAGCCACTTTGTGATAATGGATGGAGGCAGCGCCTGGAAAAATGTTTCCCTTTCAGGAGAGAGGGATGGAGACGAGCACGGGGACGGGGAGTGGGGCAGGGTGGGGGCTCTGCTGCTCCACAGCGGCCACAGCTGGGATGAGACCTGATGGGAATCCTGGATGAGAGCTGGCAGGAGCTGCGGGATCAGCTCCAGCACCGCTGAACTCGCGGATTTATCAATTCCAGGGGTGAGTGGGTGATTAGTCATTAATGTCATTAATGAGTTCCTGCCTGGCTGGGGTTTTCTCTCCTGGCTCTGCCTGGGCATTGACCCATGGCCCCCACTGGGGGTGGGGGAGTCAGCACTGACCCCCAAAGGGATGGATCCCTGGGATAAAGCTGTTTATTGTGGGGTGAGCCCATTCCAGAGGGATGGATCCTGGGATAAAGCTGTTTGGTGTGGGGTGAGCCCCATTCCAGAGGGATGGATCCCTGGGATAAAGCTGTTTATTGTGGGGTGAGCCCCATTCCAGAGGGATGGAGCCACTGGCACCTGGTGCATCCCAGCTCTGGAGCTGCCCCATCACAGCTCCAATGTCCAGCACCTCCTCGAGGAAGGGTCAGGGCTGATCCTCTGCCTTGGGGACATTTGGGGTGACATTTTCCAATGCCACCCGCCCCTCTCAGGCTCCAAACCTGCTGCAATCTTTTCCCTTAGGATGCAGCTGACACAGGGAATGGATGCCAAACACTTCCCCAGCTGCAGTGCTCCCATGCCTCAGTTTCCCCACCAGCAAACCTGGCTTAGGCTGAGCCTGAACAAACACAAATCCCTCAGCCAGGCCCAGCCCAGGCCCCTGCACATTCCAGGTGAGAAATCCCCGGAACACCCCAAGCCTGCAGGGCCAGGAGGACACAAAAATCTCCTGTTGCTGCTCCCCACTCTGTGCTCCAACCACCCCGAGAGCACCAGGCTCTGGTGGGAGCAAATTAGATCAGGAGAGCAGAGCACTAATGGGATCATTTCCAATGCAACACACACAGGGATTATCCACTGCAAAGGAAGCAGAGCTCGCTCCTCAGCCCGAAGGGAGGATTTGCTTTCCCCTGCTCGTGATTTTACTCCTTATCTCTCTGCACAATCAGCTTCTGCCCAGAGTGGGTGCTGGGTGGAGGGTTCAGGGGGTGCCCAGTGCTGAGATGAGCTGGGCTGGAGAGTGGGTTTGAGTGCTGGAGCCTGTGGCTGCTACAGCTGAGCCGGCCTTGGCACAGCCACAGCATCCTTGGCAGGGCCACAGCAGCCTCAGCATGGTCACAGCATCCTCAGTGTCACCACAGCACCCTCAGCACCATCACAGTGCCCTCAGCACCACCACAGCATCCTCAGCACAGCCACAGCACCCTTGGCAGGGCCACAGTACCCTTGGCACCATCATAGCATCCTCAGCATGGCCACAGCACCTTTGATGCCACCACAGCATCTTTGGTACCATCACAGCATCGTTGGTGTCACCACAGCATCCTCAGTATGGCCACAGTGCCTTTGACATGGCCACAGCATCCTCAGCACCACCACATCCTTGGCAGGGCCACAGCACCCTTGCCACCACCAGAGTGTCCTCAGCATGGCCACAGCACCTTTGATGCCACCACAGCATCCTCAGCACAGTCACAGCATCCTTGGTGCCACCACAGCATCTTTGGTACCATCACAGCATCCTTGGCATAGCCACAGCACCCCTGATGCCACCACAGCACCCCTGATGCCACCACAGCACCCTCGATGCCACCACAGCACCCCTGATGCCACCACAGCACCCTCGATGCCACCACAGCACCCCTGATGCCACCACAGCATCCTTAATGCCACCACAGCACCCTCAGCACAGCCACAGCACCTCTGATGCCACCAGAGCACCCTCGATAACACCACAGCATCCTTGGTGCCACCACAGCACCCTCGATGCCACCACAGCACCCTCCATGCCACCACAACGCCCTCGATGCCACCACAGCCCCCCCAGCCCCGGCTCCCCCTTCCCGGCAGCGCGGGGGGAGTGAGGGAACCGCAGCATTTTCCCTTCAAATCCCCATTTCCCCCTTCCCTTCCCTGCGTTCATTCCCTGTATCCCAAAGCACGGCGCTGCTCCGAGCAATCCACCGTGACGCCGCATCCAAACCCTGCCATGGGAACGCAATTCCCGAGCTGCCGGGGGCTCCCGCAGCGCTCACCGCCAGCACGCTCCGTCCTTGCGGGAATCCACGAGCACCGGGAAGCTCCTCAGCGAAACAAACCCCGATGGCGAGGGATGCACGGAGCCCCCGGGCAGCGCCGGGAGCCGTGTCATGGCTGGAGCCGATGGATGAGCACAAAAAAACGGGATCCCTGTTGCGTTTGGATGGAGGGGGCCGAGCTCTGCCCCTCCCCTCTCGTGGTACCCCCCAAAAAAATATCTATATTAAAAGAGGAGATGGAGGCGTCTTACCGGCGCTGTGCCGGGGAGGAGGAGGAGGAGGAGGAGGAAGAGGAGGAGGAGGAGGCTCAGCTCAGCTTCCCAGCCCCATCCCGGCCGGATCCGGAGGGTGCCAGGGCGGGTGAATCTTTCCAGGGTTCTGGAGAGCCGGGGCTGTGCTGGCGCTGCTTCAGCATCTCCCTCAGCATCTCCATGGTTACACGGCTGACCCAGTTCTCCCAGCCCCGAGCAGGGGCACAGTGGTCCAGCAGGGTGGGATGTACCGGGAGCATCCCTGAACTGGGATTTAGGGAGATGGTGACCCTCCCTTCCCCACCCCGGATCCCTACAGACAGATCCAGGTGCCTTAGGAAAGGCAGGGCTGGGAAAAGTGGGGCTGGAGGGGTCACAGGTGACGCCAAGGTGGGGATGGATCCCGGTGTCAGGGGCTGCAGGTGTGGGGAGGAAAATCCCAGGGCTGGGAAGCAGCACTGGCCCCAAAAACGCCACAGAAACAGGAATGAGGGGTAAAATATTGATGGGAAAAATGAATGCTTTGGGAAAAGCTCTGGAGAAGGAGGGAGCAGCCCCGCAGGTGCCCCCACACAGGTGGGAAAGCAGCAGGAGGAGGAGGAGGAGGAGGAGGAAGGTGCTAAATGAGCTCGGTGGGGGTGGCTGGGAATGCTGCCTTGCCAGGGAAGGAGGCAGAGGGATTTTAGGAGCTGTTTTTTCCCTCAAAACCATCGAGGTGGGTGTTCCCAGGGAAAAACGGGGCTGGAAACCCCCCGGCAGTGGGGCAGGAGGTTCTTCTTGTCCCCTGTGCTTGAGCCTGGAGGGAGAGCACCGAAAACTGTGGATGTCTGGAGCAGGCAGGTCCTAAAAATCAGCTTTTTTTTTTTAAATAAAAAGGTTGCCAGAGCTGCCACCCCGAGGCCCTGCCAGCTCTGGACAAGCTGCAGCATCCCAGTTCCCACGCACATGCTCCTCCAAGAATTTGGGAATAATGCTCGGCTTATTTCCCCTAAAAGTATTTCATTCTAATTAATTGCTTCAGCTTTGATAAGCAGCTGCTTGTATAATTTTAATTGCCCAACAAGGGGTATAATTGAGGGCATGTGAGCTGGGAATTTGGGAGGAACTCCAGGTCCTGGAATTCAGCTTCTCCTGGCTCAGGCAGGTTAGCAAAGTTCTGTCCTGGCTGGAATTTGCATTTTTGCTGCTGCACAAGCTTGAAATTAAAGAATGGGTCCAAATGTGCTCCATTCCTTGGAAAAGTTGGGAAATTTGGATGGGGCTGTGCTCAGGGATCCCACAGGAGCAGCTGCTGCCTCTGGAAAAATGCCTGGATGTTGGATGAGCGAGGTTGGATGAGAGAGGAAGAAGAGGAGGAAGGCCCTGGAGAAAATCCCACAGGATGGCCCCGGCCAGGATGATTTTCCAAAGGGCAGGTGCTGGGATGGGAGCCTGGACTGGTTTTCCATCAGGATGGGAAGTGCTGGTGTGGGTGGAGACGAGAGGGTGGTGACAGTGACCAGGGATGTCCCCAAGGGCTCAGCTCTTCCAGAGACCTGGGAGTGGCTCTTGTGGGATGGCAATTCCTGCAGCCTGGAAGCAGCTGGGGCTGCTCCAGGTGCTCTCCATGCTTCCATGTGCTCCTGCACGTGGGATCCAGACTGGGAGCATCCCTGGGATCCAAACTGGGAGCACCAGTGAGGTCCAGACTGGGAGCACCAGTGAGGTCCAGACTGGGAGCCACAGCCCAGTGGGGTCTCCAGGCAGCAGTGGCACAGGAGAAATGTCCCATGGGAATCTTCCACCTCGGTCGTGGCAATTCCCTTTCCACGCCCATTCCCAAAGGATGTGTCCATCTCCAGAAGGATCCATCCCAGAGCACCTGCAGCGTCCTCCTGCACCCACTTTGTGCCCGTTTGTGCCCGGGAAGGTGGGACAGGTGTGGAATTCCAGGCCGTCCATAGACATGGGAGGTGAGGAAGGGGCTGCAGGACACGCCCTGACCACGCTGTCCCTGTCCCCCGTGTCCCTGCGTGACGTCTGCGCCCGGTTAAATCAGATCCGAGCTGAATCCCAGCGTTTCCTTGGCAACATCAAGGAATCCGAGGAGCAAAAGCCACCAGGCAGGGCCAGGCTGGGGGACAGCCAGCGCCCACCGAGCCCAAGTGGCCACCAGAGCCACGGGGACAACTGTGGCAAGCACCAGGCATCCCCCATGGTCCAGCTCATCCTGGAGAGAATCCAGGACAGAGCGTGGGTAATCCGCTCTGCTGGCACCTCGGTGCCGGCTGTGGCCACCACGGGCAGCTGGCAGTGGGGACAGGCAGGAGGTGGCACCGAGCAGCCACCGTGGGTGCAGCCATGTGGCCCCAAAAACTGGGGCAGCTCCGTGGGGATGCAGGAACCCAGCCCTGGGATGGGTTCGGGATGGGATCGCCCTGCTCAGATCCCAACCCTTGTCCTGGTGGCACTCAGGGCAGTGCCAGGGCAGTGCCAGGGCTGGGGCTGGTGGCCCTGGCACAGAGGCAATGTGGAGACGAGCGTTTCCCTTCTCGGCTGCTCGGCTCCGAGCTCTGCAATGCAGCTCGCACGGCTCGGCTGCTGTGTGTGAATCCCATCAATATTTCATGGAGCTGCTTCCTCCAGGGGAAGGGCTGCTCTCAGCTCCGGCTTTCTGCTGCTCCTACCAGCAGGGAACATCTGATTTCCTTCCACCAGCACCCAGCGGTTCCTCCTTGTCCTCCCCATTCCACACCGGTAAATATCCCTGTGCCTTCCAGGGGCTCTGGATCCTGAAATCCCTCAGGTTCCAGCACTGGCACCTGCCCAGTGCTCCTGGGGTCTCCAGGGACAAGCCAGCAGCTCCAGGATGGGTCACTGAACCCACCCACACCCCCAAATCCACATCCAGGAGTGGGATGTGCCAACAGCCTGGCTGGATCTGACATTCCCTGCCCAGCCTCATCCATCCCGCAGATCCCAGCTGGCTCCCGAGCCCAGCAGGAGTCGGGGGTGAGCAGCTTTGTTTGCAGAAAAAGTTGCTTTTTTAACTGCTAAGGCTGCACAATTATTCCCGAGCTTCTTCAGGGATCAGCAGAAAACTTGGGAAGAGTTTTGGGAGCCGGAGCGATGCCAGGAGGGGGCAGAGCCTGCGGCAAAGAGCCCTGGCTGTGGCACGGGGAGCTGGGGAGGCTCCCGGGGGTGGCAGCGGCTCCTGCATCCCTGGAAGGGCAGGAGGATGGGATGGGGATGGGGATGGGGATGGGATGGGATGGGATGGGATGAAGGGATGGATGATCCCAAGGTGCTGCTCCACTTGTGAGAAGATGAGGCCAAAAGCTCCGGTGTTGCTTCACCACCCAACAACTTGAATCTGCACAATTTCCAATTCCCAGGGTGAAACTTCCATCTCCAGGAGTCTTTTTGGCTGTGGAAAGGATGAGGAGGCTGGAGAGGATCCCAGCAGAGCATCCCAGGGCAGGGAAGCAGCTCCTGATCCCGGCAGGCAGCAGGAGGAGTGGGGCTGTCAATCCCTTCCCAATAATTCCTAATTCCTCTCTCCCTGCTCGTGGAGATGGGGTGACAAAACATTTGAAATGCCTTGACAGGAACGCCAAGAGCTGCTGCCACACAGCTCCGGTTTTAATCAGCAGGAAAATTAAGGATTTTCATCGCCTTAAACTGCATTTTGTATCCGTGTGAGGCTTCCCAAAGGGCTGTGCTGCAGCGGGAGCCCACGGAGAGCTGAGCTCCAGGGATGAGAGCAGCTCGGGGGGGATGGAACGGAGAAAATTCACCCCCGGACTTGGGGCCAAGCAGCCCAATGTCACCTCTGTCCCTGTCCCACAAAGGCTGGAATGGGGACAAAGCGAGAGAGAGCGCTGGGAATGTGGGAGGTGGCAGGAGTTTGGCCTCACAAAGGGATGTCGGAGATGGAACAGTGAGAGAGGTGTGAGCACAGCAGGAGTGGCCTTGGGGAGGTGTCGGTGCGGCAAGAAATGAGCACAAGGAGAACTGGGGCTGGAGAGGAGAGCTGAGGAACAGCCAGGCATGGTTTGGGAATGAAAAGAGGGATGGTTTGGGAATGGCCAGGGGGATGAGAACAGGGATGGTTTGGGAATGGTCAGGGGATAAAAACAGGGGTGGTTTGGGAATGGTCAGGGGATAAAAACAGGGGTGGTTTGGGAATGGTCAGGGGATAAAAACAGGGATGGCTTGGGAATGGTCAAGAGATGAAAACAGGGATAATTTGGGAATGGCAAGAGGATCAGCCAGGGCTGCTTTGCCAGGTGCTCCCTTGTCCTGTGGTGGAAGAACAATCCCAGGCTGCCGTGCCTGGCAGCAAAGCCCATCCCGTGCCCCTGGAGGATTCACAGCCTCCCATTCCCAGCTGAGAACTGGCACAACCAGCACAGCCCCGGGATGGGCACCCAGGGACGGGGTTCAGCCTCAGAAACCTCCTTCCTGTAGGTACAGACCCCTGAGGGTGGGCACTGCCC
>NW_014650664.1:454546-470280 GCF_001447265.1 Sturnus vulgaris
AAAATGAAAAATCAGAACTAAAATCAAACTAAAAAGTCACAAATAAAAATAAAAATCATAAAAATGAGAACAAAAATCCTATAGAAAAGAAAATAAAAATCCCTAAATAAAACCAAAAACCGCTGAATTTTTCTACAAACAGATCTCCGCTTCAAACCATCAAACCCACCCCCAAAAAAAAAAATAACAAATGATCAAAAAATGGGAAAAAAATGGAAAAAAAAATGGAATTTTTATTCATTTTAAAGGGATGAAAATTCCCTTCCCTTTGGGGCAGTCGAGGCCTCTGTAAACATCCTTGACTGGAAGCTGGAAGGTTCTGGAAGGAGCTTTCAGTCGGATGTTTACAGCAGCAGGCTGCTGCTTTCTGCTTTTTTTATTTTTATTTTATTTTTAATTTGAATTTTTCTGAATTAAAAAAAAAAAAAAATCGGATTTTTCTCCCCCTTATTCGGGTAATTCTTCTCCTTGACGTTTCAATTATTATTAAAAAAAAAAAAAAAATGAATTTAATCGTTGGATCCGTTCGTTTTTGCTGCTTCCAAAAGTTTTTACAGTTTGGGGAAATTGGGATTTTTTTTTTTTATTATTATTTTTTTGGTGGGATGTTTTGGGCTTGGAAGTTTAAAATTTTAATTTTAATTTTTTTTTTTTTAACTTTTATTTCCACTCGAAATCCTGGATAATTCAGCGTTCTCTGAGCACTGGTGTCATTTAAATCTGAATTTTATACCTGGAAATGTCCTCGTGGTGTTCCTGGAATAACAAATTTTTGAGAATCCACCCCCATGTTCTTTTCACTTCTCATCCTCATTTCCACAAGGTCTAGAAAATCAAGAAAAATATCAAAAATAAAAAGGAATCAAGAATTTTTTTCCTTGTCCAACACATCTGGGAGAATCCATCCTGCTGTTCCTGCTTAAAACCAGGTGTGGCTGGGAACTCAACCTAAAATAGAAAAAAAACAGAAAAATAGAAATATCAACCATAAATCCATAAATTATTTCTCCCAACCTAATTAATTTGGTGTTAATTAAAAACACCAAACATCCCCTCCAGCTGCTCTTCTTTAACTGGAGTTTCTTTTTCAGCTGGAATTTATTGAAATTTCCATTGTGGCATTGAAAATCCACTTTAATTTTTTAATTTTTTTTTTTTCTCGTTGCTCTATTTTCCTATTTTTAGCAGTTCACCATTTTTGTGATTACAGAACATCCAAACTCTGGAATCCCAACAATTCCTGCAGCACTCCTGGATATTCCAACATCTGGGATAATATTAGATTATCTGCTAATAATCCTAATTGATTATCTGCTAATAATCCTAATTGATTATCTGCTAATAATCCCTGCCAGGATCCATTCCCAGCCAGAAAATTTGGGGAATTTTTGGGTGTAAAAATGAGGCTTGCAGAGATGTTCCTCACACCCATCAGGAATGATTTTTTTTTTTTTTTTTCCAGCAGGAAAAATTAAATGGAGAGCTAGATGGCCCCTAGGAATTTTAGGTTAAGGATTTACAGGGGGGAAAAAAAAAAAATCCTGTGGAAAAATGGCTGGCTGTGCCTGGATTTTAAATTTTTTTTTGGTTTTTTTTGGTTGTGGGGGGTTTTTTTTGGTTTTTTTTGTGGGGTTTTTTTTGGGTTTTTTTGTGGGGTTTTTTTTTGGTTTTTTTGTGGGTTTTTTTTGGTTTTTTGGTGGTTTTTTTTTTGTGTGTGTAGGTTTTTTTTTTGTTTTTTTTTTTGGCTGGTGTTACAATCTGTGTTTGATCTCTTATTTGACAATCAGTGTTGGTTCATGGAAGAGCTGGGAGTGAAATCCTGATGTTTTGTTGCTCTGGGAACTCCAGCAGTTCCTTAGGAATAAAAGATGGGATGGAATTTGGATTTAAAACCATCCCTGCCTGTGACAAACCCGGAATGGAAGCTCAGAGGACTCAGTTGCCTCAATTATTTCAGGATTGAGCTGGAATTGGGGATTGGAGCAATCCAGGAATAACCTAAAGACTGAGCTTAGAGCAGCTCTTCACTGCAACTGGTGAAAATATATTTTAATTTTTTAGCACCGTTTCCTTCAGAGGAATTTTTTTTTTTTTTTAAAGAGGGGAATGGGAATAACAGGGAGCTGCAGGAATTGTGCTTGGTGATGATGTTTGGCTCAAAACTGAATCTTTGGGATGTGATTTCCTACCGGGATTAACTCCTGACTTACCCAACTCCCAAAAAAAAAAACCAAAAAAAAACCCCAAAAAACTTCTAAACCGACTCAGCCAGAGCTGCTCTTGTTTAAACGTGAATTTTCCTTTTGCTGCCCAGCTGGATGAGCTGAAAGGGGGGGAGAAAAATCCAAAGGGTCGCAGCAGGAGGTGGCAACGTCCCCATGTCGTAGCACGTGTAAACATCCTACACTCTCAGCTGTGAGCTCGAGGTGGCTGGGAGAGGATTGTTTACGCCTTCTGCCATGGAGTGAACGTCTGGGAGCTTCACCTGCCCTCGGCCAGCTCGGCAATTCTCACCCTGCAGCCTCGGCATCCCATAATCGCTGAAAATCCTGCAGTGGCCTTGGTTATTGAGGGGTTTTTTTCTCTGCTCGGATGGAGCAGGGTGGTGTTGGTGGTGGTGTTGTTGGTGGTGTTGTTGGTGTTGGTGTTGTTGTTGTTGGTGCCAGGGAGGCAGAGCAGAAGTTTCTGGTTTTTGGTGCTGCTCTCACGGCAGGGATGGGTGGGTGTGAGCCTGGGAAAGCTCAGACACCGCAGCAAACACCAAATCCAGTTTTATTGCCGAGGGTTTGATTCCAGAGCCGGGTGGAAGGGTTGGGAACAGCTCAGGCCAGGGGTTGGTGACAGAGAAAGGAGGCTCTGCCAGTTCTCCTGGGATATTTGCTGCAATTCACCCATGAGGAATTTCCATGGAATTCCATCCCAACTCTAACGATTTTATTCCTTTCCTCCTCCACCACCACCTCAGCACCGACACCACATTAACCACGCTTTAACGAGAGCTGAATAAACCGGATTTTTTTTTTACCAGCTCAGGCTTGGTTTTAACTGTTGTGGCCGAGGTGTTGGAGCCCCTCTTTGTGTTTTTTGGGTTTTTTTTGGGGTGGGGGGGGACATGTGGCCGTGGGGCGGGCAGGTGCCGTGTCCCCCCCGTGCCAATTTGTGACATTTCCCTGCAGGAGGAGGTGCGCCAGGCTGTCACCCCCGCCGAGCCCGTGCAATATTATTTCACCCTGGCCCAGCAGCCAGCAGCTGTGCAGGTGCAGGGCCAGCAGCAGGGCCAGCAAACCACCACGGCCACCACCACCATCCAACCTGGCCAAATCATCATTGCCCAGCCCCAGCAGGGCCAGGTGAGCCGGGCTGGGGGGGGGATCTCGGGGGGAGTTTGGGACAGGAACGTCAGGAACGTGGAAATCTCGGGCTGGGATGGATAAAGTTGGGTTGGGAAGGATTCCAGGAAGGGTTCCAGGAAGGATTCCAGGAAGGAACTAATTTAAATCTCACCAATTGTCCCAAATTGTTCCAATCCTTGTTCTGCCTCACCTTGGACACCTCTGTGGGATATCCTGAGCTTTTCAGGGTTAAATGGGATTCCTGGGTCAGATCCTCCAGGAAAGTTCCTCACCCAGGCTCTGAGCTCCCTCTGATTTAATCTGGGATTAGGACAGGCCAGCAGGGCCAGGTGAGCCAGGCCTGAGGGAAATCCTCAGGGATGGATTGGGACAGTGACAGTGTGGAAATCATGGGTTGGGATGGATAAAGTTGGGTTGGGTTGGGAAAGGAAGGAAGGGAAGGATTCCAGGAAGGATTCCAGGAAGGAACTAATTTAAATCTCACCAATTGTCCCAAATTGTTCCAATCCTTGTTCTGCCTCACCTTGGACATTTCTGTGGGATATCCTGAGCTTTTCAGGGTTAAATGGGATTCCTGGGTCAGATCCTCCAGGAAAGTTCCTCACCCAGGCTCTGAGCTCCCTCTGATTTAATCTGGGATTAGGACAGGCCAGCAGGGCCAGGTGATCCAGGGAAATCCTTCAGGGATGGATTGTTCAGGATCATCAATGGAAATTTTGGATTTAACCCATGGGCTGGGTTGGGAGGGAAGGAAGGATCTGAAATCTCACTCTGTTCCATGATCAGGGACCTTCTGCTGTCCCAAATTGTTCCAATCCTTGTCCTGCCTCACCTTGGGCACCTCTGTGGGGCAAACCTCACTTTTTAGGGCCAAATGGGATTCCTGATCCTCCAGGATCCTCCCCCAGGCTCTGGTGGTTTTAATCCTCACAATTCTTTGCTCAGTCTGCCCCAACCCTGCCATCTCACAGATTTTCCACCTCCTGAATCCTCTTTTTTTTTTTTTTATTAATTTTTTTTTTTTAATTTTTATTTTTGTTGTTGCAGACCACCCCTGTGACAATGCAGGTGGGAGAGGGGCAGCAAGTCCAGATCGTGCAGGCTCAGCCCCAGGGCCAGAGCCAGCAGGCTCAGAGCAGCACAGGACAAACCATGCAAGTGATGCAGCAAATCATCACCAACACGGGGGAAATCCAGCAAATCCCGGTAAGAATTCAACAGGAAAGGTGGGAAAAATCCTTCCCTGAGCACATTTGTGAGCGTGAGGCTTGTTTCTGTTTGCTTTGATAACTGGCAGAGGGAGTTTGGATTGAGTGGTGTGCTTCCTGCACTTAGGAAAACCAACCAAGTGTGACATGAAAAGGGGGAAATAAATCAGAATTCATTGCCCACCCCAAACACCTTCCCCTGAGTGAAATAGTTGTGATTAGGAAGCAATAAATCCAATATTTCCTGGCTGAATATCAGTTCTTCACCACAGCCTGGTTTGAATAAAAAGAGAGAATTCATTTCTTTTGCCTTTCCTTGGTTGTGCCTGTGCAATCTTGAAGTCATGGCCTGGCAGGCTGAGTGGGAAAGGAGCCATCTGGGAGTTTATTAATAAACTTTGATGTTAAAAGAAATATTTCTTCAAAATATTTGTGGAGGGATGGCTTTGCAGAAGCAGGAGATAACTCCTCACTTTTACATCAGCTTTAAAAATGGGATTTTGGGTGCTCAGCATAACCCAAAGTTCCTGAAATGTGTCCTAAGTAAACACAGCAGTCCAAAAAAAAGAAAAAAAAAAAAAAAGTCACATTAACTTAGAATCACACCAAAGCTGTGGCTTTTGGTTCCCAGCTGGAAAATATCACACCTGTTAGAGAAAAAAATAAAATAAAATAAAAATAAAAAAGAGCCAGTTCTGTGTTCCAGAACCCAAAGGTCACCCAGGGCCAGGCATTCCAGTTGGATTTCAGTTTTTGTGTGAAATCAGAGCTTTGCTGAGCTTCCCTCTGCTCCTGCTGTGCCAGGAAAGGCTTTGGATTGGGGGCAGCTGCCAGAATTTTCCAGCTCTTTTCATCTCTTGAGTCTTCAGCTGATTCCTGCTGCCTTGAGGTGTTGATCAGGGAGGAAGAAATTCCCAAATTGGCTTTTTTACTACGAGGAACTCTTCATTATTCTCTGCATTTTCTTTGTCCATTTCTCTTTCTTTCTTTCTTTATTTTTTTCTTTCTTCTTCTTCTTCTTTTCCATTTCTTTTTTCTCTTCTTTTCCTTGTGAAAATCTCTCTGAGAGAGAGAAAGAGAATTGTTCCTCAAGGAATTTGGAAGATCTGCAGTGGATCCTCAGCTCAGATTTGTCTCTGGGGAATGCTGGAAGTGCAGAAAAGGGCTTGGACATCTCTTGGGAGAAAAAAAAAAAATTCTTTACAAAGGAGCTGTTGAGGATCAAAATTTCCTGAAGAAAATCCAGGGAGATTTTTTGGGAAGTGATCCCTGTGCTTTTGGAAGGGTTTTAGGCTCTGGTTTTGAGCAAGAATTTGCTTTTTCATCCCTTTTTCCTGGGATTGTGGAAGAGCAGGGAGCTGTGGCTGCTCCTCAGGGGCTGGAATGTGGAATTTTTTTGGGGGGGGGGAATATTTTGGGAATACCTGGATCTCTTGACAGCTCCAAGACTGCAAAGCAGCAATGCAGGAGCAGTGGGGGGTGGGATAATCCCAATTCCCAGCTCCCCATCCAGCAGAAATTCCCCTTTTGCACGATGGATTTTGCTCTTCAGGAACCAAACTTGGTGCTGAGGGAGCCTCCAGCAAGTGAAATAAAATCAAACTTGGAGAAAAACTTGGATTTGACTCCACAAAATTCCAATCTTTGATCCATTCTACTCTTCCTGCTTTGCTTTCTTTAGTTTTTTTGGTTTTTTTTCTCTTTTATTTCCTTTCTCTTTTGGCATCTTCTGACAGCTCTGAGGGCTCAGCAGAGAATCTTGGATCACCCAAATTGAGTTGGAAATTCCCTCCTGAAACTGGAATTGCCTCTGGAGTGTTTGGGAGCATCTTCCTCCTGCTTTTCCACCTGTTCCTGGTGCTCTTCATTCCAGAAATCAAGTGGAAAAGTGAATTTTATTTTTGAATTTTTATATCTTTGTCTTACCCAGCCCCTCAGTTTTTGGGCAGGTTCTTTTTGGAGCTTCCTGTCCTTGCTGGAAGAATTTTTCCCAAATCTTTTCCACCATCATTAAATGATGGAATTAAAACCTAATCCCCCAGCATGGCAAACTTGATCTCAATGCAGAAACCAAATTTTTTTAATAGAAATTTTGTTGCTCAGGGGGAATTTATTTGCTCTTGAAATAATTTTAGAGCTTTCAGGGGAGTTTGGCTTTTGTAGAAATGCCAGGACCCCGTTCCAGGCTCTTCTTTACCAGCAGATTTTTAGAGTGTTCTGTGTGTTCTTTCCACTTCTTAAAAAGAAAAAAAACCAAAAAAACAAAAAACAACAAACCACCACTTTTTTTGGTATAAAATTACCCTTAAAACTGTGAATCTCAATGTTGTAAAGTTAAATAACCCAAGGAAAACCCAGCAGTGGGATGTGTGACATTTTTATTGTTCTCAGGTGTGCATTAACAGTGTTACCTTTATTTTCTTCGTGGCCCACATTCCCAACCTCCCAAAATTAGAGGATTTAGGGAATAAATTTGGGCTTGAATCTCTCACATGAGAAAAAAAAAAAAAAACAACAAAAAAAGCTGAGCCCTTTCCAGGTGGAGCTTGACAGGTGTTGGCAGAGAGCTGAACTCCAACTTTCCAAAAATACCTTTGGGGTTTGCCATTTCTGCTGGCTTTATGTGATAAAATTCCTGATTATTCCTTATTTTTTTGGCAGGATATGATTGCTGGAGGTGCAGGATATGATTTGGTTCTCATAACAGCTGATGTGAAACTCTGCCTCAAAGGAGCAAAACAATTCTTGTAACCAAAAGTGCTCCCAAATCTCTTAAAAACTGAGCCATTAATTTTAATTAATTTAGCTCCCATCCTGAAAAAAAAAAAAAAAAAAAGGAGAAAAAAGGAGAAAAAAAAAAGAGGAATGTGGTGCTCAGGGATCCCCAGGAGCTCTGAGCTTTTCCTTTGTGCTGGTTCCTGTTGGGAACTTTCACAATTCCAGGGAAAGCTCCCAGAGAGCTGAATTCAAACCTTCCCAAAATTTCTTTGGGTTTTACAATTTCTGCTGGCTTTATTTGATAAAATTCCTGATTATTCCTTAATTTTTTGGCAGGATATAACTGCTAGGGGTGCAGGATATGATTGCTAAAGGTGCAGGATATGATTTGGGTGCTGCCAGCTGCCTCGAAGGAGTAAAATGTAATTAATTCTTGTAACCAAAAGTGCTCCCAAATCCCTTAAAAACTGAGCCTGGCTAAAAAAAAAAAAAAAAAAAAAGAGGAATGTGGTGCTCAGTGATCCCCAGGAGCTCTGAGCTTTTCCTTTGTTCTGATTCCTGCTGGGAACTTTCACAATTCCATGAAGCTCCGGGGTTGGGAATTCTGCACCGTCACACCTTCCCAGCGATGGAATCGAGCAGGGATTTTGCTGGGTTGTTTTATTTTTTAATTATGATTTTTTCAGGGTTCAGAGTGACCTGTTTCATTTTCTTTCCCTGCCCCTCCCCTCCACCTGTCTCCAGGTGCAGTTGAATGCTGGCCAGCTGCAGTATATCCGCTTAGCCCAACCCGTGTCAGGCACCCAGGTAGTCCAGGGGCAGATCCAGACGCTTGCAGCCAATGCCCAGCAGGTATGCAACTCCACAGGGCCTGCCTCCAAGGCTTCTTCCCCAATTCCCAGGGGATTTCCATCACTTCTTGGCTTAGGATTCCTACTTTTGCTTTATCTTCCTGTTTGTCAGAGTTTAAAAAAAAAAAAATAAATAAGGAGCGTAGCAGAAATCTCCTTTAGGTGTGAGAGGTGCATGCAAAGCTCGTGTGTGTGTGTGTGTGTGTGTGGGGGGCTCTGAGTGAAGCTCCTGCTGCTTCTGAGCTGCTTGCAGGTGATTTTTGGGCTCATCATCCTTCTCTTTCCCTTCTCCTTCTTGCCTTGGGTGAGGGAGGAGCCGTGCAGGAAAAGGCAGAAAAGGCTGAGGGATCCTTCTCTGCCTTCCCAATGGCCTGGGGGACACCTTCTCCTCGGGGGAGGCAGACAGGACGTGGATTGGGGGTCTGCAAGGAGCTGGAAGGGTCTGATTTGGGGTCTGGAAGGACCTGATTTTGGGGTCTGGAAAGACCTAATTTGGTCTGGAAGGATCTGATTTGAGGGTCTGGAAGGACCTGATTTTGGGGTCTGGAAGGACCTGGTTTGGGATCTGGAAAGACCTAAGTTGAGGTCTGGAAGGATTTGATTTGGGGTCTGGAAGGACCTGGAAAGACCTGATTTGGGGTCTGGAAAGACCTAATTTGATCTGGAAGGGTCTGATTTGGGATCTGGAAGGATCTGATTTGGTCTGGAAGGGTCTGATTTGAGGTCTGGAAAGACCTAATTTGGTCTGGAAGGATCTGATTTGGGGTCTGGAAAGACCTGATTTGGTCTGGAAGGACCTAATTTGGGATCTGGAAGGATCTGATTTGCTCTGGAAGGATCTTATTTGCTCTGGAAGGACCCGATTTGGTCTGGAAGGACCTGATTTGGTCTCGAAGGACCTGATTTGATCTGGAAGGATCCGATTTTCTCTGGAATGTCCTGATTTTCTCCGGAAGGATCTGTTGGGTGTGGAATGATCTGATTTTCTCTGGAAGGATCTGATTTTTTTCTGGAATGTCCTGATTTTCTCTGGAAGGTGCTGTTTGGTCTGGAATGATCCGATTTTCTCTGGAATGTCCCGATTTTCTCCGGAAGGATGTGTTGGGTGTGGAGGTGTCCGTGGCTGCCGTTGTCTCGTGGCTGTGGGGCTGGGCAGGGTGGCCGAGGTTCCCAAACCCCCTCAGGCTGGGGGGGCTGTGACCCCCGGGGCAGGGGCAGGGGCTGGCAGTGACGAGCTGCTCTTCTCTCTGTAGATAACACAGACAGAGGTGCAGCAGGGGCAGCAGCAGTTCAGCCAGTTCACAGATGGACAGGTAAGAAGTGGGGCTCACAAGGGGCACAGGGATTGTTCCTAAATCTCTGAATTCCTCCTCATCAAAGCACTGCTGGCCTGCAGCAGGACAGGGCAGAGCTGGGCCAGACGAAATTCAGGTTCTTCATGTTGTGCTGCCTTTGCTCTGAATTAATCCAGTGCCTGGCACTAAATCCTGAGCGATTCAGGAATAAAAAATGTTAACATCTGCATGTTCCACAAGCATCATAAATCGTGGAATGGTTTGGGTTGGAAGAACTTGGAGGCTCCTGCACTTCCAGCCGTGTGAGGGACAAGTTCCACTCTGCCAGGGAGCCCCAGGCTGGCCTTGGACACTTCCCAGGGATCCAGGGGCAGCCCCAGCTCCTGGGGGAGATCAGGGAGCCCCGATGTGAGCCTGGGCTTCAGGAATTCCCAGCAGGACTTCGGTGGGTTTGGGGGTGTTTCGGGGGTGTCCCAGGGGTGCTGAGCACTGACAGGGGCTCCTGTGTCCCCGTTGTGTGTCTGCAGCAGCTGTACCAGATCCAGCAGGTGACAATGCCAGCGGGCCAGGACATCGCCCAGCCCATGTTCATCCAGTCCAGCAACCAGAGCTCGGACAGCCAGGCCACGCAGGTGACAGGGGACTGAGCTCAGCTGTCCCCAAATGCCACCCCGAGCACCTCGGCCACACCCACGTGGGCCGAGGAGCACACCTGAGGGCGAGCCTGCACAGGCTCTGCCTCCACCTCGCTCTGCTGCCCGGGGGAGCGCCCACAATATCCACAATACCCGGCGGGCTCTGCCAGGAATGCAATATTTTTATTTTCCAAACCAATCTTTGTGTATCCAGCTGCTTTTCCAAACCCCTGAGAGAAAGGATCCCAAGGGATTTGGAGCATCTCATTGAACAAATGTGGGAAATGTTGTTTTTTTTTTTTTATTTCTAGGAAAATCCTGAGGGTACTGATCCTGTCACAGCTCTATTCCTGCTGTTCTGTTTGTATTTTTTTTTTCTCTGGGTAGAGCTAGGTTTGGTCTTCCCATCTCAGTGGGTTTTAGAGAATTTTTTTGGGGGGGGTGATTGTGTGTGGTTTAGATTTTTCCCTCCTGCCTCCTTTTTTTTTTTTTTTTTTTTTTTGAGCATTTGCTGTTTGCAGGGAATAGGAGGAGGAGGAATTGAAGTGAAACTAAATAAATAAAAACATTCCTTGAATTTGGCTTCTGGATTCCAGAAAAAAACCAATGAAATGTGGACAAAACCCCAGCCCTGCTGTTACCTGTTCTCCTGGCTTTGGTCCATGCATGTAATATAAGCTTCATAAAAGGAAATAAATTTTGCTTTTGTCACATCCTGTGTGTGCTGTCCATGATATCCCAGGGCCAGGAGCAGCAAAATCCCTGGAAATGTCACCCCTGGAGCAGGGAAATCAGCCCCAGGGTGCCTGGGTGAGGGGTTTTGGGGGTAAATATGTGAAATTTGGCACAAAAAGAACCCCCAGCAGAGCTCAGAGGTTTGGGGTGACTCAAAATCTTGGTAAGATTTGGGAGGAAGGGGCAGGAGATCCTTCCAAGATCCTTTGGGGTTTTCCTCCCAGTCAGGTGGAATTTCTGCCCTGGGAATCATCTGAGACAAAAAAAAAAAATTGGAAAGTGAAGAATAGTTCATCAAAACCCGAGACAATAAAAAATAAAAACATTTTAAAGCATTTGCTATGCTTACAAAATATCAAGAAGAAAAACAAAATAAATATATGTGATAAAAATAAAAAAAAATAAAAAATAAAAATAAGTGATAAATAAAGCCAGGACTTGCAAACAAAGTGAGAGGTGCAAAGCTACCAGTGAGAAGTAACAAATCCAAAACCCTAAACCAACAAAAATAAATCCCCAGGGTCTGGAACGTGCCCACATGGCTGAGACACAATGCTCCAAAAATAAAGTTACAAAGTTCAAGTGCAAGAAAAAAATGTAGAAGCCTGCATCAAAAACCCCCAAGGTCCCCTTTACCTGGCACAGGAATCCAGGTGTTCCCTCAGCATTCGGCTGCTGCAGAATTCCCGGCCCCTCCCGGGCTTTATAAATTAAATATAATCAATAAATAAAAATTTAAATTCTTGGCTTTTCCTTATTCTCGATATTTTCCCGATCCCGCCATTCCCGGGAGCAGCGCGAGGGAGCGGCCAGGGCCGGGATGTGCCAGGCTGGGAAAAGATGGAAAAGGTGGAATTGGGAGGGGGAAATGGGGAATTGGGAGGGGAACAGGTGGAACTGGGAGGGGAAAGGTGGAATTGGGAGAGGAAAATGGGGAATTGGGAGGGGAACAGATGGAATTGGGAAGAGGAAAGGTGGAATTGGGAGGGGAACAGGTGGAACTGGGAGGGGAAAGGTGGAAATAAGAGGGGAAAATGGGGAATTGGGAGGGGGAAAAAAGAACTTTTCGGGAAAGCTCCGAGAGTGGGATCGGCCACGAGAGGGCTCCCGTGGGATGGGACGGCCGGGATGGGGGCTCGGAGATCCCTTTGCCTGGAATTTGCCTTCTCGGAAGTCCCTCTCCCTGAAATTGTCAGCTTGGAAGTCCCTTTTCCTGGAATTTGGGGTCTCGGAGATCCCTTCTCCCGGGAACCGCATCCCTGACTCTGCTCCAGCCTGCCGCGGGAAGGGCTGGGAGAGCCGGGATGCGGGTTTGGATTCTAAAATCTCTGCAATTTGGGGTCTCGGATGTCCCTTCTCCCGGGAACCGCATCCCTCTCTACTCCAGGCTGCCGCGGGAAGGGAGAGCCGGGATGGGAGAGCCAGGATTGGGGTTTGGAGATCCCTTTCCCTGGAATTTGGGGTCTCGGAGATCCCTTTCCCTGGAATTTGGGGGCTCAGAGGTCATTTATCCCGGCAGCCACATCCCTGACTGCTCCAGGCTGCCACGGGAAGAGCTGGGGCGGGATGGGAAAACCGGGATGGGACATCCAGGATGGGACAGGAGGGATGGGACAGGAGGGATGGGACAGGAGGGATGGCAGAGCCGGGATGGCAGAGCCGGGATGGCAGAGCCGGGATGCGGGTTTGGATCTCCGATGCCAAGAGTTGATCCCACCGCCCTCCCCGCAGGCAGAGGAGATGAGTGACCCCCCTCAAACACCTCTGGAAAAGGTTTGGAGAGCTGGGAATCCGCTCGTGGGGATGGAGAGGGAGCTGGAAGGACGAGCTGGGCAGCGGAGCGGGCGCCGCTCGCCTTTATCAGCCCCCGGCAGCCCAGACCAGCCGGGCTCTGCTGGGGAAAAGCTCTTTACCCACAGCAGCCGGGTTTGCTGGAAATAAGTTAAATTTGAATGGGAATAAATCGCTTAAAGGACAGAAAATGGGAGGGAGATGCTGCTCCCCAAGGGAGTTTCCAGCTGTTGCGTGAAGTGAATGAAATTTCATTAATGTGAAATAAACTCTGCTCAGTTCCGAGGGATCAGAGGGGCTGGGCAGGGCTGCTTGTTTTAATTCCTGATTGTGTCGAGTTGGGAGCGAGAAGTGTGGTCATGTTCAATAAAAACCTTTTCGATCACAAAATTAGGGTTTATTGAAGGCACAGAAACTTCGGAACGGAATTTTCTCCTCGGGCACGCATGTGAGTAATAATCATGGATGTGAGAACGTGTATTTAATTAACCCCATTAGCATACAAAAGACGTTGATTTTAACATCGAAATAAACCTTAATCGGGCAAAAGTTATTTTTTTATTTAGGTGATAACAGAGGTAAAGCTTTGCCTGCCCTCCCAGAGGAGACTGGGACGGGATGGGCGCTTTGGGGACAGCCAGCACCGTTTGTCACAGGGACCGGAACCGCGGGCATTGACAGGAGCCAGACCTGCCCTGCAAGGACTCACGGCCGCCTTTGATCTGCCGAGGGGACCGCGGTGACAAATTGGGTGGCGTGGGGTGACACAGAGTCAAACACGCGTCCCTCGAGAGGCCGAGCACCCGCGGGAGGGACGGAGGAGGAGGAGGAGGAGGAGGAGGAGGAGGAGGAGTTGTTCAAGATCCCGCTTCTCTCCGGGGTGATGAGCTCAGCACCGGCCGCTGGCACTCGGGCACTGCCACGCTCGGTTTGCTGCGAGCTTGGCTGCTGACAGCTGTCCCTTTTCCAGTGTTCCTGTCCCTTTCCCGGGGCTCCTGTCCCTTTCCCGGGGCTCCTGTCCCTTTCCCAGTGTTCCCGTCCCTTTCCCAGTGTTCCTGTCCCTTCCCCAGGGCTGCTGTCCCCCTCCAAGGAACCCTTTTCCAAGGAAAACTCACCGCGGTGAAGGTCAGGCTGCCGCTGTGGGTCCAGGATCCCAAAGGGACGCTGGGGAAGGGACAGGAGCTCCAGGTGAGGGCTCCGGAGTCACCGCCTGCAGCCAGCGCCACCAAAGTCGCCTTCCCTTGGGGATCAGCTCCGGCTCCGTCCTGCTCCATCTCCGCAGGACCTGGCACGACTGGAGGGGTTTGGCTGGGGATTGTCCCAGCCCTGGCGAGCCCGGGAGCTCTCGGCATCCTCATCCATCCTTCCTTCCTCCCCTCCGGAGCTGGGGAGCGGGGCCTCCCGCGGGGCCGCTCCGGGCTGTGCTCCCAGCTCGGGGACAGGGAGAGCGGGGCTGTGGGGTGGCTTTGGGGTGGCTGTGGGGTGGTTTTGGGGCAGAGCAGCCCCCAGGGCCCTGCCCGGAGGTTCCTCATCCCTCAGGAGCCCGGGCTGTCCCAGGCGCTGCTTTGTCCCAGCGAGCGGTGCCAGGAATTAATCGCCCTGGGATGAGGCCAAGCCTCCGGCTGGCTCAGCCCTCCCCGTGCTGCTGTCACTGCTGTCACCGCTGTCACCGCTGTCACCAGCGCTCGCCCCACCGCGACAATGCCACCCCTGGCACCCCCGAGGTGTCCCCAGCTCTGCCACTCAACCCAAGGGTTGGGTGACTCCTCCCCTCCACGATATTCCCCAAATATCCCCCACGAGGAGCCAAACTGGGACTTTGCCCCGGTCCCTGTGTCCCTGTGAGGGGTCCCGGCTGTCCCTGGTCCCACGGTCCCTGTCCCCAGCCCCGCAGCCCTGCAGCCGCATTCCAAATCTGCAAAACTTACTGGAAATTCTGTGGATGCAAATCCTGGCTCCGGTCCGTGCCAGGAACTTGAGCTGCAATCCCGAGAGAGCAGCAGGCTCCGAGCACAGGGACCTCCCCCTCGCCATTCCCGGCCTCTGGAATCCTCTTTAAAGTCTCAACAGTGCTGGGGACACGAGTGGCTCTGTGGGACCCCCGAAACCGGGCAGGGATGGGGCAAAGTCAGCAAATCCTGGGATGCTTTCCCAAAATCTCCAGCGCTTCTGACGGCTGGGTTGGTGCCATGTTGATTCAGACTGCCTGGCTCCAGCCCAAAACTTCCCAGCTCCCAGATCGATGGAGATTCCCAGGATCTGGGCAGGTGATGAGGTGAGAATGGGACCTGCCACAGGAATGACCCAATTCCCACCTGGCCCTTGAACACCCAAGTCCTTTCCAGGTCACCTCAACCCTGCCCCCTCGGCAGCCCCGAGGTTTTCAATCAATCCCAGGTGAAACCTAAACCTCCAGCCAGGGGAATGCGCTGCTCCGAAGGCAGCGGGATGAAGGTCAAGGTGCTCCCGCTGGAGCTTCTGCCTGGAGAGGGGCCAGACGAGCCGGGGGGATGCTCCGGGAAACACTTTTTGGGGTGATGAAAGAATTAGGGAATGGGTGGATGGAAGGGAGAATTTCGTTTGGATTTCCAGGATTTCAGCCTCCACGGCTCTTATCCCGTCTGCGTGGGGATTTTGTGGCATCCTTGGAGGGGAACTGTGGGTTTAACAGCACCATTTCCTCCCTGTAAATAGAATTATTTATTGTGTGTGATTCCCGAGACCTCCCAAATCCCGCAGTGCTCACGAGGGCCCGCGCTGTGCCAGGATCTCTGACTGCCACTAAATAATTCACTGCCCGAAGCCCTGAACTTCATCTCTGCTCCGGGAGAGCCTCGAGGGGTGCGGGGGGAGCACTCGGATTCTCCAAAGGTGCGAGAACACACGGATCCAGCTGGGATCCAGCTCGGAAAGGGAATTCCCAGCGCCCTGCCTCAGTTCCCGGCTGGGCTGGTGGACTCGAGTGTTGGTTGGGAAACGCTTGCACAGGCTGGAGGCTGAGTCTGCTGGGGATGGGTGGGGCTGGGATGTTCAATCTCCTCCAGAGATGCTCCATCCCCTCCAAGGATGCTCCATCTCCTCCAGGATTGCTCAATCCCCTCCAAGGATGCTCCATCTCCTCCAGGATTGCTCAATCCCCTCCAAGGAT
>NW_014650664.1:470944-504527 GCF_001447265.1 Sturnus vulgaris
CTCCACCCCCTCCACCCCCGCCCCCCACGGCGCTTTCCCCGCCCGCCCCGTCCCGCGGAGCCCCGGGGGCGGGGGCCAGGTACGGCGGGGCGGGCCGGGCCGGCGGCGGGGGAGGGCCGGGCTGCGGCTGCGGGCAGCTAAAGGCAGGTGGCCCCGGGAGCAGCCCCGGGCTGGCTCGGGGGTCCCGCGGTGACCGGGGCCATGCGGCGGGCGGCGGCCTGAGCGGGGCGGCCATGGCCGGGGCGGCGGCGGCGGGCGGGGAGCGGCGGGCGGCGCTGACGGCGGTGCGGACCGAGGGCTCGGAGGGGACCCCCGGTGCCGGTAACGGGACTCCCCCCCCGCCGCCACCCCCGCCCCGCCGCCGGGGGCTGCTGGCGGGGCCGCGCCCCGGAGCCGCCCCCCGCCCCGCCGGGGCCCCGCGCTGCTGCCGCCGCCGCCTCCAGAACTGCCTGTACAACGTGCTGGAACGGCCCCGGGGCTGGGCTTTCATCTACCACGTCTTCATGTGAGTACCGGGCAGACCCCCCAGGCCTGCCCCAGGCCCGGCGGGGAGCGGGCGAAGGAGCACCGGGGGTACCGGGAACGTCGCCGGGCTCCACCGGGAAGTTTGTCCCGGTTCGGCGGGGGGGGACGCGCCGGTGCCGGTGTCGGGATCCGCTACCGGGAGGGGAGCGAGTCCCGAGGCGGGTCCGTGGCAGAGGGTCCGGGGCGAGGAGCTGGGAGTGTCCCCGAGGGTGGGACTCAATCGCCGGGGTGGCCCAGAGCCCCGCAGGGAGCCGCGTCACCGTCCCGCTCTGCCGGGACCTCTGAGCGTGGGAGGACCCTTAAAGGCAGGGGACCCGCGAGAGGTGACAGGTCTGGGTGGCACCCGGGACCCTCTGCTGTCCTGTAGCTGTGACAGTGCTGGGACAAGGCAGAAGTGCCACCCCGGAGCCGTGTCCGGCTGGGATGGGGACAGCGGGGGTGATTTTGTGCGTACCCCTCTGCTGTACCCCGAGAGCCGCGCCCATTCCTGGGTCACCGTCCGTTCTCATCGCTGCAAATCGCTCTCCAGAGCCGGAGGGATGCACCTGCTCCTTCCCCTGCTCCTTCCCCTGCTCCGTGTGCTTTCCTAAGCTCTGAGGTGCTGCTCCACCTTCCCTCGCTGGATCTGAGCATCCCACGGCTCTTGGCATGCGGGCTCAGCTCAGGGCTCAGAACAGCTTCTGGGGGGGTCCCCAACACACCTGGAGGCTGCAGGGACAGAGGGAGCTCCGTTCTGGGGGGTTGTGCCAAGCCAGGACCTGGTGGCACTGCTGGGGACACTGCTGGGACATCGCAGCCACACCCGTGGGGCAGGACGGGTTGCCCCTCTTTGCCTCGCGTGTGCCAGCTGTGGGCACAGACCTTCTGTGAGGGCATCAGCCAAAATTTTGCCTCTTTCCCTCTCGCCTGGAGCGGTGCCGCGGGGCTGCGTCGTTTCTGGGGTGCGGGAGCCGGAGCTCGTTAAGAGGCAGGAAAATGGGTCTTGCCTAAGTTAGCACATCGAGCTGGCAGCAGGAATTTGTCACTGGATGAAAGGGCACCTGAGCTCCCCAGGGAGCCGGGACACGAGCCCAGGACCCATTTGGAATCACACCTCCACAGCCAGAATCCCTGCGTGGAAAATCCCACCCTGGGAAAAGCTTCTCCTGCAGGGAAAGGCAGCCAAACCCCCTGCCAGGGGAGGCAGCGGGGATTTATGGCACAGACACCCATGGGATGTGGCAGAGATGTGCCCCTGCTCATCTCCCAGCTGGGATATCCATCCCTGAGCTCCCTCCACCAGCTCTCCCTCCCAATTTGAGCTTTGTTTTACCCCCAAAACAACACGCGGGACAAGCGGCCCCATTTGCAGAGACCCCCCCAAGCCCCCCCAGTGCCACCGCAGCGTGCCTGGCCCGCAGCTCTGGGTGCTGGGCTTTGTTCCACAAGATGTGCAGCCGCCGGCAGCAGGAGCCAAACGTCTCCAGCCTCTGCTGGGGAAGCTTTTTGTTCACTTGCTCGCTTAATTTTAGGGCTGAGGCAGCTGCAGGGCAGAGTCCTGCCAGGGACCCCCCGAATCCTGTGGGAAGACGCCGCAGTGGGTGCAAGGTGCGGACATCTGTTCTGTGAAGCCTCTCTCGTAATGTTGCTCATTTCTGGCTTCTTCCAAGTTTTTTTGTTGGGTTTTTTTTTTTTCTCTCTCTCTCTCTCTCTCGCAGCAGATGGGAGCTGCGAAGCTGTTGCAGCGGCTCTGAAGTTGTCGGGGATGATTTGTGTGCCGCAATCTCGGGGTTTTTAACAAAAGAGGAGGAAAGTGTTACCCCTTCCCCACATCCCCCCGAGGCATGGGAGGACACGGAGCCCCCGGGCCGAGGTCGGGGCAGCGCTGGTGACCGGGACCGGTCCCCTGAGCCCCGGCTGCGCTGCCTCCCCCGAGCGGGCTGGCTCCGAGACAGGGCTGAAAAATGCTAAAATGGAAATACCCGCTGAGAAGTGACGCGCTTCCCTCCCCGAGCCGCGGAGCGGGGCCGAGCCCATCGTGTTTTATTGACCAGCTTCAGCCTCTTTCTGTCGGCGAATTGATCCCAAATCTTATCCCGGCTCCTGCTCCCGGCTCGGTGATTTGGTGGCTGCATCATTTCTGCAGCTCCCCCCGAGCCTGCTGGGGCCGGGAGGGCTCGGAGCCACTTTTGGGGTCTGGTGGATGTCCCCAAAGGCTCCCGATGCTCCGGGAAGGGGATGGTGAGGACATGGGAGCCCGTGCAGGTGGAAATCCGAGGTTCCGAGGTCTCCCCAGCCCCTCCAGCCCCACGCTGACCACGAGCCTCACCAAGCCGGCTTGGAATGAGAATTCCCAGCCCTGCAGCTTACGGAGCAAATCCAGGAGGGAGCCCAGGGCATTAAACGAGAGGCTTTAGGGCCAGGAGGCAAAATAAGAAATTCCTTTTTCCAATCTCCTCCTCGTCAGCCGGCGGGAAGGCTCTTCCCTGCTCCCGGCAAAGCTGCTGCGGGCTCGGCACGGGCACGGCTGCGTGTCCCGCGGGCAGGGGCTGCCCTGCCAGGGGGTTCCTGCAATCCTGGAGCTGCTCCATGAGCTTTTCCACGTGCCCAATTCCAGCTTTTCCCCACTGTGGTTTGTCCCTGCCCACCCCAGCGGTGCCGGTGGTTATGAAACGGCTGCTGGGTGCGCCGTGAGCTCAGCTCAGCACTTTTCCTGCTCCTGGAGGAACATTTCCATCCAGAGCAGTTTAACCTGGAGCAAATTAGGGAAGACTGAGCCAGCAGCACCAGGAACAGCCGCAATTCCCCGCCTGGAGCAGCGTCCCCCGTGCCAGGCCGAGCTCCCGGCCCGCTGCTGTTGGGGTTGGTTTTCCCAACAAAAATGCGCGAGAGGAATTTCCCTGAGGCAGGGAGGGGACGCGAGCCTTGTCCCTGTTGGGTTTTTGGTGTCGTTGTGGGGACAGAGGGGTGGCAGCTCCCGGCAGAGTCCCAGGGTGGCACCGGGACAGGGATGCCAGGCACGGGCTCTCCTTACTCAGGATTGGCCTCCAGTGGGAAATCCCGGCTGGCTTGGGACTCTGGCGGTGGGATGTGTCCCCATCCGGCCAGGGACGGGGGGTGACAGTGCCAGGGACCGGGGGTGACAGCGCCAGGGACAGGGGGGTGACAGCTCAGCCCTCCTGGAGCATCCCAGTGCCTGGCTCGTGTCAGGATGGGACTGTCACCCCTGCCACTCCCCTGCCTTGTCACAGCTGCTTGGAGAGCCAGAAAACATTTCCCTGCCATGCTGGCAGTGCCAGCCCCTGCCAACACCCCCAGGGCAATTCCTAGGCCTGGAGCCTTGGATGGGCTGCAGGAAAATCCCTCCATCCCTGCTCAGTGCTGACTCCACCGCCTGCTTGGGAAAAAAAACCTCTTGAATTTAACTCTTAAACTCTCGACTTTAACTCCCAGCTCTTCCACCTCTTTGAATTGAGCTCCTTGAAGGTTTTTAACTCGCTGTCAGCCGTGTGTCCCCCGGTGGGCCACAACCAGAGGGACCGGAGGCTGTGCCCTTCGAGCAGGGGCTGTGCCTTGCCTGGGGCTGAAACGGGAGCTGCTCCAGGGGCAATGCCAGCGGGAGGAGAAGCCGGCACAGCATTTTCCCCTGCCCGATGTGGTGTCACCAAGGCATAAAATTAAGCGACTTCGGCGCAACATGAAACGGTGCATTGATTTTTTTTTTTTTTTAATTCTGTTTTTTTTTTTCCTTTTTCCTTCTTTCCGCTCCTGATGGACCCCCCCCAGGCAGGAGGTGCCAGTTTGGGTGCCCCAGTGGGGTGCAGGGAGAGTTTTTGGTTCTTTTTCCCCCCCGGCAGCGATCCCAAACCTCCCCAGCTTTGGGGCCACCCACATCCCTGTGCCCCAAATGTCCCCGTGTCCTGCAGACCCCAAAGGTGCTGGAGGAGGGTGACAGCCCCGATCTGTGTGCTGGGGTGCGTCGGGAAACATTCCTGTTCTTTCCCCCCCTCCGGCCCATTCCTTGCCAGATGATCCAAGAGCAAAACTATCCCGGCTGCTCCGTGTGAGCGTCTTGGCAGCGGCCGCGGGAGCCTTGTGACCGTGCTCCCCGTGGGCACGGCCCTCCCGGGGGGTGCTGGGTGCCAGGGGGGTGCCACCAGCAAGATTTGCCTCCCAAAGCATCAAGATTTTTGGGTGCTGGCGTGCTCCGTGGGGTGTCACTGCGTGTCACCCCGAGGGTTCTGCATCCCAGCTTTGCTTCCAGCTTTCCTCAGGCTGCTGGGAACATCCCGTGCTCCCTCCCCGCTGGGGCTGGAAGGTTCTGGGAGCAGCCCCGTGCTTCCCGCAGCGCTGATAGCCGGGTCAGGACCGGCCTCTGAGCGTGTGCCCGGCTTCGCGGTGCCTCTGCCGGCTCCTGGCTCCGGCTGCGCTTTCCCTGCCCGTGGGGAAACACTCGGAGCTTTTCTGCTTCTCCTCTGAGCAGCGTGGGACGCTCCGTGCTATGGTTACGGGTGCAAACAGGCCCGCTACAGCTACAGCCCGGTTATTTATATCCCCTGCTCCACCTCTGCTGAAGGGCTGCGGGGCCGAGGGCCGGGGATTTATGGGACACGCTGTTTATACAGCTGCAGACGGAGCGAACCTCGCGGCATGGGGAGCCTGGAGGGTGAAACACCATCGCCATCCCGGCTGGAGCCTCGCTCCGGCAGTTTTGGTCCAAATCTCAAATTTCCAGCGGTGGCACAGCTGGAGGGTACGGCCAGGGAAGGGATCCGTGCATTCTCAGAGCTCGTTTGGTTCGCCCGTCCCACGGCTGAGCTGTTTATCCTGCGGCGCGTGGTGTTTTCCTTCCGCTGAGTTATCGCTGGCACCGCCCGTGCCCCGGCCCGGGGCATCCCCGGGGGGCGAGGGCAAAGCGGGACCGGGACAGCGCTGACAGTGCCGGGGTCACCCCCGTGCCAGTCCCGGGGTTCCGGAAAAGCGGGACAGGGACAACCCTGACAGTGCCGGGGTCACCCCTGTGCCAGTCCCGGGAGTTCGGGAAAAGCGGGACAGGGACAACCCCGACAATGCTGATGTCACCTCCTCGCCTGTCCCGGGATTCGTGCAAAGCGGGGACCGGGACAACCCTGACAGTGCTGGGGTGACCCCGATGCAAACCCCGGAGTTTCGGGAAAAGTAGAACCGGGATAACCCTGCCAGTGCCGGGGTCACCCCCGTGCCAGTCCCTGGAGTTCGGGGACAATTCCTGGGAGGGCTGGGCTGTTCCATCCCCATCCCGTCCCGCGATCTCGGGGGATCCCGGTCCCTCAGCTCGTCCCAGGTTGTTTTGGGGTGCAGCCTCTTTGCCCAGGGGTGCTTGGGGGGCACTGGGAGCCAACTGGTGCCCGCCTGCCCATCCAGGGATGGATCCAGACTTGGCCCTGCTTCCCCTGAGCTCAGCAGCTTTCCCGGCTCACCTGTTCCTCGGGCGGCTCGGGCGGCAGCAGATGGCAAAGCCCACCCTAATGAAGATTAATTGAGGAGATTTCGCCTTCCCCGCCGAGTTTTCATTATTGTTTTGGGGAGGTTTCATTACTGCTGGGTTCGGGCTCTGCTCCTGCTGGGTCCTGTCCCCGTGTCCATGTGCTGGAAAAAGCGGGGGGGGGACCCCGAGGAAGGGGGCTGGGAATGGGAATTTTATTCGGGAGAGGAGAAGCACCGGCTCAGCCTCTGCTCCCTCCATCCCCCGGGATCCTGTGAGGAAACCCTGAAGCTCCTGTCCCACTCTCTGCCCCCTCCCCAATTCCCCGCCAGCATTCCTCGGTTTTTCAGCTCCTCTTGGCGGGTGGGAATGGGCGAATTGGGATGGGAGACGCTCCCCAGGGGTGTCTGATGGATGATTGAGGGTGGAACACCGCGCTGGGTGCTTGGTAAAGCCGCTGAGAGCAGAATTCCTGCCCGGGAGGGATGGGGGGATGTTGGTTCCTGGCTCCCCTCGCTGCCTCCAGGCATCTGACCCTTCCCTAAGCCGCTTAAGCGCCGCCGGCAGCCGGGCCGGGGAGTTTGCCCAAGGCTTTACAAGTTAATTCCTAGCAGGTGATGTGTTCCCAGAAAGTTCCAGCCCCTCGGGGCCTCTCATGCCCGTATCCTTCCCCAAATCCTACGGGATGCCGGCTCGGAGGTTTCCTCACCCCGCAGGGAGAGCGGGTTTCCATCACGGTGAGTGACTCCAGAGCCAGGGCCACCCACAGCAGGTCCCCAAGCCCCGGGGACCCCCCTCCCTGCTGGCTGGATGAGGCGAGGGGCACAAATCTTTGCAGGCTGGGAGATTTCTGCCTTCTCGTCTGCTTTGTGCTCCGCTGCCCGTGTAATTGCCTCCTAAATCCCGCTTGGATCATCTTTTATCGCTGATGATGCACAAAGCTCCGAGCTCTGCCCTGGGCCGGGTTTTGCTCCTCTCCTTTCCCGTGCCACGGGGGTGCCGCTGTTCCCACTGGGGGTTAATTCCAGAACTGCTGCGCCGGAGGAAAAAAAACCCCAATTAATAATTCAGAGGGAGAAGGAGCCGGCTCCATCCAACCTTCTGCCTTGCGGGTGGGGAGTGCCCGGCAGAGCCGCGTCCTCTGCGGCGAGGGCACGATGGTGACACGGCTGTGACACCCCTGGCCCCTTCCTGGCTCCAGCTCTCCCTCCTCCATCTCCGCATCCAGCCCTTCTCCCATTCCCAGGGATTTTTTTGCTTGTCCTCCAGCAGCATTTTGAGGGAAATTTTGTCCCCTTTAGGCTGTGCCACCCTCATTCCCCTCATGCCAGGGCCGGGTTTGAGAGCCGGGGCTGTGGGGTCAGTGGGGAGAGTCCTGGATGGTCCCACTGAGGGACAGAGCATCGTCCCCTCTGTGCTGTGTCCCTGCTGGGACAATCGGGACAGCTGGGACAGGTTTCACCCCTCCCATGGCCCCGGCAGCTGGTTCTGAGTGAAAATTCCACATCGACGACACAAAGAGATGGGAACGTGTCCCCGAGCGGGCACTGAGCCCCCCACACCCCCAGGATCACCCCCGGGATCACCCCTGATGGCCCCTGGGCGTTGTCACCATGAGCTGGGGGTGGGATGGTGCCACCAGCTCGAGGACAAGGTGCCAGGGCCACCAGGGCTCAGCCCGGCCGTGCCGGTGCCACCCAGCGTGCTGTGCCCGGAGCCCCCGGTGCCACCACGGAGCCGAGGTGACATCACGGAGCAGTGAGTGGCCCTTGGCTCGCCGTCACGTGGGCCGGTGGCACGAGCCCTCCGCTTTCCTTTTTTAGAATCGCTGGATCAGGGGAAAAAAAATGTATTTTTGGAGGTTTCATTTGCTTCAGCTTCAGAGTCGACTTTCTTTTTTTCTTTTTTTTTTCTTTTTTTTTTTTCTTTTTTTTTTTTTCCTAATTTTTTATTCCCTTCCTTATCTTAAATGGGCCAAAGCCCCTCGTGGCTGAGCCCAGCGCTCGGGGAGGAGCGGCCTCAGAGCTGTTCCTGGGGACTTTTCCCGTGCCTTGACACTTCCCAGGTGTTGCTGGCAGGTCCCCACGGTGACAGTGATGCTGGGGACAGTCCTGAGGAGCTCTGGAGCCCTCCACAGCGCGGGACCCTCCCTGCCTTTCATTAAGAAGCTGCAGGGCTGCGGCAGAGCTGGCAGCGAGCCCCACGGCAGCTCCCGGGCTCCCCGAAGGCTCCATGCCACCATCTAGGGGCAAAATGTGTCCCCAGGGCCACGACCTGTGGAGGTCCTGACTGGGGAGGGTCCAGGCTGTGAGTGGGGGTTGGGGTCCCCTGGCTGTGTCCCTGCGCCCCCACTGACACTTTGTCCTTCCAGATTCCTCCTCGTCTTCAGCTGCCTGGTGCTGTCGGTCTTCTCCACCATCCAGGAGCACCAGAAATTGGCGAACGAGTGCCTCTTCATCCTGGTGAGTGGTGCTGGAGCAGGGCTGGCGCTCGGAGTTCCTGTCCCCGCTTTACATCCTAAAAGATCGCGGGCAGAACCGCCGTGACCTCATCACCAGCCGGGATGTCGCTGCCCATGCGATGGCATCCGGGGGTGGCCTGGCCGTGGGTGTCACCGCGGCTCGGGGTGGCCCGTCCCACCTTTGTCCCCCCGTGCCACGGGGAGAGGCAGCAACCGCTGGAAAAGGCAGGGCACGAGGGGCTAAAAAAGGCAACTTTCCCCCAAACTGTCAGAAAGAGCTGACGCAGGGACTTCTCCCGAGTGATGGAGACTAAATTGGGAAGGTCCTTGTGACTTTTGCTGCGAGTAAGCAGAACGGGGGCTTGTTTGTGCGAGAGATAGGAGGACAATGCTGACGGCGGAGGAAAAGGACCCAGCTCGGGGCGAGGAGCGGAGCAGCGATTCCCAACCAGCCCCGACGGCTCCCGATCCCCCCGGGGCGGCTCCGGTGGATTTGGGGGGGACACCACGCGCCGAGCTCATCCCGCTTTCACTTTGCCCCTCTCAAATCTGAGCCCTTCTGTAAGAGCCTGACGGAGAGACTGAGGCTTCAGCCGGCTCCTAAAATGTCATTTATTGCACAGAGGAGGTTGCAGCAGTTGGGGGCCGTGGGTGAGCCCAGAGCTGCTGGCTGTGGCCAAGCTGTGTGTCCTGGAGCCCCTCTAGTTCTGCTCACAGTGCATTAGAAACTTTTCATTCCAGAGCATCCTAATACATGAAACCAATCAGCATCACACACAAAACCTTTGACATTTACACACAGCCCACCCAAACTGCCCAAATTCCCACGTGCTGGCAGTGACTAGCCAATCAGCAGAGTTAGTAGCCACATGTTCAACTTTGGGACTTGCTCTGCAGTGGAAATTTCTGAGATCTTTTCTCCACCTGCAGCATTTGCTTTCCTTGTTTGAAAATGCTTTTGTTTGGTAAAAACATCTTTTGTTTGAGGTGGGTTTATCCTTTGCTCTAAGCCATAAAATTCCCTTGCACCTCACTTTGCTCTTTGCCTTCCAGTTACCCAGCCACACTGGCCCAGCAATTCTTTTCTTCTGTATCAAAACTCGCTTTCATTCCTACAGAACCTTCTGGACATCTGCAAAACTCCCCCAGTAAATTCTCATCCTTCCCAACACCCTTCCACTCTCCCTGCCCCTCTCACCTCCTTTTTTCCCCTCCAGGAATTCGTGATGATCGTGGTGTTCGGTATGGAGTACATCATCCGCGTGTGGGCCGCCGGCTGCTGCTGCCGCTACCGCGGCTGGCGCGGCCGATTCCGCTTCGCCAGAAAACCTTTCTGCGTGATAGGTACGGGGTGGGGATGGGGGAACGGCGGGATTTGGGATAACCCACGCACCCCCTGAGCTTTGCCGCTGCCTCAGATTTCATCGTTTTCATCGCCTCGGTGGCCGTCATCGCCGCGGGCACGCAGGGCAATATTTTCGCCACGTCGGCGCTGCGCAGCATGCGCTTCCTGCAGATCCTGCGCATGGTGCGCATGGACCGCCGCGGAGGCACCTGGAAACTGCTGGGCTCCGTGGTCTACGCACACAGCAAGGTGAGAGGAAAAAAAAAACAAAACAAAAAAAAAAAAATCCAGGTGCATCCCTCGACACGTCCCCGAGCGTGTCTGAGCCGCCGTGCCCCGCAGGAGCTCATCACCGCCTGGTACATCGGCTTCTTGGTGCTCATCTTCGCCTCGTTCCTCGTGTACCTGGCCGAGAAGGACGCCAATGTGCAGTTCGCCACCTACGCCGATTCTCTCTGGTGGGGCACGGTAAGCTCGGTCCCCACAGCCCCTCCCCGGCCCCGGGAGGGGAGCAGGAGGGTGGGGAAGGGGCTGTTGTGGGGGAGCGCCCTCCAGGCCCCTCTCTGCTGTGTCCCCGGGCAGGTGACCCTGACCACCATCGGTTACGGGGACAAGGCACCGCAGACGTGGCTGGGCCGGATGCTGGCGGCCGGGTTCGCCCTGCTCGGCATCTCCTTCTTCGCCCTGCCCGCCGTGAGTAGGGCCGGGAGAGCGTTCCCTCTGCAAAAATTGGGGAGAAAAAAAAAGCAGAGCCGCCTCTGTGTGGGGTGGGCCCGCACCCACGGCGCTGTCCCCTCCTGTCCCCAGGGGATCCTGGGCTCCGGCTTCGCTCTCAAAGTGCAGGAGCAGCATCGGCAGAAGCACTTCGAGAAGAGGCGGACTCCGGCGGCCAACCTGATCCAGGTAGGGCAGGGCTGGCGTGTCCCGCCCCACCCCTTCCCGGGAATGCTCTGCTGTCCCCTCGTCTGCAAAGCACCCAAAAATCGCGGCCACACATCCAGCACCCAAACCCTTCGGGTTGGTCGCTGCCGCCTGTGGGGGCCAGGATGGGTGGAGGGGTCCGAGGGGGGGTTCTCCCATCCCGATCGATCCCGATCGATCCCGATTCCCGGGAATGTCGCTCCCCTGCAGGCTGCCTGGCGCCTGTACTCCACGGATGCCAGCAGGGCGTACCTGACGGCCACGTGGTGTTACTACGACAGCCTCCTGCCAGCCTTCAGGTAAGGGGCAGGGGGTGAGGGCTGGGGGGCTCCCGGGGGTCCCCGTGGGGATGAACGGCCTGGGAAACAAGGAGGGACCTTGTGACACCGCCGGGGGTTCGGTGGGGTCGAGCAGCAGCGACACCTTCCCAGGATGGGAGTGTGCTGAAGGAGCCGCCTTCATCCTCATCATCCTCACAGCGCCCATCCCACCCCATCCCATCCCCTCTCATCCCATCCAGAGCGTTCCTGCAGCACCACAGGGAGCGGGATGGTGCCTCGGGAACCCCAGGGCTGCGGTGGTGGAGCTGCAGCCGGACAGGAGCTGGTTCCAGTGTGGAGCCACAGTGGGGGATCCAGTGGGAGCCCCAAGTCCCGTTCCTGCAGCGTTCCCTGAGATTTTGCCACTGTGGGCAGATCAAAAGCTCTCAAATGGTTTTCCAGATCCCTCTCACAGATCCCGAGGGTTTGCCACATCCCTGTGAGCATCCCTGCCCTGCTCTGGCCGTGTGACAAATTAATCTTTAATTTTTCCCAAGGCAGGGATTTTAACCACAGCCCCGAGCCCCAACTTCCCGAGCATCACCCCGGATCCTGGGAATCACTGGGGGCTCTGCTGCCCCTCCCGCTGTGCCAGGAGCTGCTTTCCCTGCAGTGGAATTCACACAGAGCCAGATTCCATCCCCGCTGGATCTGAGTTTTCCCTTTCTGGCTGCTCCAGCAGCGCCCAGGGTCTGATGGTGACAGGTCCCCATGTCCCCACCCCGTCCCAGGTTTGTCCTTGCCTGATCCATCCCTCTCAGGTCCCTTCTGTGGAATCTTGTCCCAGAACTCTTCCACAGGCTCGTCTGCCCCAGTTAAGAAACCATCTTTTGAAGAAAAATGCTGATTTTTTGTTTTGTTTTGTTTTGCTCTGGTTTTGCTTTGGTTCGTGCTCAGAAGGACCCGGCGCCGCTCAGCCTCGCTTTGCCTGTTTCGTTTGCTCCGGAAATTTTAATTTCTCCCCGTTTTTATTTCATCCCGACCTCAGAGAGCTGGTCCTTATATTTGAGCATTTGCACCGGGTTCGCAACGGAGGATTTAGGAATTCAGAGGTGAAAAAATGGCCCGACAGAGCCCCACCGCCCTATCACTCCTTCACCCCTGCCCAGAAAAGCTTCAGCCTGGCCGTGTGCTCAGGGGAAAGGTAGGAGGGGGCAGCCCCCGTGTTCTCCCTCCTCTCTGCTCCGTCTCCTCTGTGCCCTCCTGCGATGTCACTGTCACTGCCAGGCCACACCCCGAGGTGCCACCTCCCCGAGCTGCCCCTGCTCCCCACTCGTGCTGGGCTCCCCTCCTGCTCCTGTGCCGCTCCCAGCTCTGCTCCAGCTCCAGAAGGGGCAGATTGGATCCAGAGGGACACTCTGGGCTCTTGTAGCTCCGTGGGCTCCCCTCGCTGCCCTTTTTGACGTGGCCGTGACCCCGGGATGTGGCACGGGGTAGCCGAGAGTGGCAGGAAATCCCTTGGCACGGGCAGTGCTGCCATCCCGGCGGGATGGAGCAAATCCCAGAGCCTGGGGCTGGGAAAGGCTCCCGGTGCCCACGAGGAGAGGAGAGAGGGGTTGAGGCTGCCCTGCTGCTGGTGGCAGCTGCTCTGCATCTTGTCCCTTGTCCCCTCTGCCTGAAGAGTGTGCCACCAACGCTGGCCACCCCGCCAGGACATCGGGCCAGCGCCAGGGTTAGGTGGGCAGAGGCCTCGTGCCTCAATTTCCCCCACGATCAGCAGGGCTGAGGCTGCAGGTGTGGGGCTGAGCGGGACCTGCTCCCCCCACCAGGTGAGTTCAAAGCTTGGGGGGCTCCTCCCTGGGCTCGGTGACCAACCAGGAACTGGCAGGGGAAGAACCGAACCCTCCTCGGGGATCTGAGCCCGCCCATCTCCCCAGCGAGCATCGCCTCTCATAACATCTCATCTTCTCTCTCTCCTCCCCTCTCCCTCTCACCTTCCTCCTCCTCTCCATCCCTCCACCCTCCCCCCAAACCCACCGTGCCCCCCACTTTGCCCCCCAAGCTGGAATGAGGAGGACGCGCAGCCCCACAAGTGTTTACGCCTCAGGTAACGCTCGTCCCCGGCCGCCACCAGAGCCCGCCGGGGTTTGCGGGGCCACCACGGTCCCTGTGCTCGGGGACCGTCCCCAAATCCTTGCGGCAGAGCCGAGGAACCGCACAGGTGTTCATGCAGGACCTACACAAACATCCTGCCCTCCTTGTCGCACTCCCCGGTGACACTGCAGGGCACGGGGACGCGGTGGCCCGGGACGCTCCGCTCCCTGCTGGCCGTGGCTGATTCTCTTTTCTCCTGTGTCTCTGCCCTGCCCCTCCAGCCCCATCTTTAGTGGTAAGAGGAGGTTCTTGCAGACGTGGAGACGGAGGTACCGTGTCCTGCCCGTCCCGCCGGAGAGCGGGACCGGGAACCTCGGGATGCATGGATGCACTCCCTGCCCGGTGCCTGCAGCATGGAGAGGGCTGGGGGCTGAGGCACGGCGGGTGGAGGCTGAATTGGGGGTCCCTCGGCGGGGCAGGGGGGCTGTGCATGGCCTGGGCTGAGCTGGCTGTCCCCACTGTCCCCATTGTCCCCTACTGCCTCAGTTTCCCCATCGCGACGTGGATGAGCGCGGGCTACTGGCAACAATCACCGGTAAATCCCATAAATCCCATAAATCCCGTCCCACCGGTGTGCCGCAGCCTGATTCCCGGGACACAGCCCTTCCCACCCTCTGGCACAGCCCCTGGATGGATGGGGTGTGTGGCAGCACCCCCTGCCAGCAGGGGAAGGGCTGGGAGCCCCGAACCCTGCCCGGACCCTGCCCAAACCCCGCCTGGATCCTGCCCGGACCCTGCCCGAACCCTGCCCGGACCCTGCCTGTATCCCTGCCTTGCCCTGCCTGAGGAAATCCAGGAATGTCTCCAAACTCTTGGGTTTCGTGGAGCCTGTCCTGCAGCGGGTGTGGGATTCACTCCCGTGTCCTCCCCGGCTTTAGGATCCTTCCCTGTGTGTCCCCTTGAGCTGTGTTTGGGGTCTCTCATCATGGAAAATACGGGGGGTTTGTGTAGGTCCTGCATAAACAATGCCTGGTGCTTCCCCCCACCCCCCAACCCGAAATTGCAGCTGGGTTTGGGAGCAGAACTCGCGTTAGGGCAGGAGCAGAGCCTGGATTGGGAGGTGCAGCCTGGAGGAGGAGGAGGAGAATGATGAAGGAGCTTGGCCGGGTTGCGAACACCCCGTGCCAGCAGAGATGGAGCAGGAGCAGAGCTCTGAGGTGGCTCTGCCTCGTGTCCCCTGCTGCCACACCCGTCTGTCCCCTCTCTCCTTGTCTGTCACCTCCTTTCTCTGCTCTTGGGACCAACCAAAGGGGTTTAAAGGAGCAGCCCCAGAGCCGCCCCTGCAGGAACCGCCTGCTCCTGGCCCGGCTCCTGCCCATCACCTGCCGGGGGCTCTCTGTGAGCTCAGCACGGCCACCCCCCCTTCACCACCCTGTCCCTGTCGCTGTCCCCACGGCCCTGACACCGCCCTGTCCCGCTGTCCCCACGCAGTAACAAGATGGGCATCAAGGAGCGGATCCGGCTGAGCAGCTCCCAGCGCCAGGGCAGCCGCGGGCGGCAGCAGCAGCACCTGGGCCCGCCCCTGCACCGCTCCCCCAGCACCGAGGACGTGGCCGAGGCCTCCAGCCCCACCAAGGTGCAGAAAAGCTGGAGCTTCAACGACCGCACCCGCTTGCGAGCATCCCTGAGGCTCAAACCGCGGACCCCGGCTGAGGGTGAGCCCCTCTGGGTGAGGGGTTTTGGGGACACTGTGGGGGGGGTTCAGGGTTGGGGACAGCCCTCGGGGTCTGCCATCCACCCGCTCTTGGCACCCACAGCAGACTGCCCGCCGGAAGACAGCGGCGAGGAGAGGAGCTCCCCCTGCGACCTGACCTTCGAGGACATCATGCCGGCCGTGAAGACCCTGATCCGGGCTGTCAGGTGAGACTGTCCCCTCCCGTGTCCCCCAGCGTGCACAGAACCCCCTCCCCCGGGGCATCCCGTTCCTGCCTCCAGCCCGGCTGTCCCTGCAGGATCCTGAAATTCCTGGTGGCCAAGAGGAAGTTTAAGGAGACCTTGCGTCCCTACGACGTCAAGGATGTCATCGAGCAGTACTCGGCCGGACACCTGGACATGCTGGGCAGGATCAAGAGCCTGCAGACTCGGTGAGGTGCCCTGCAGGGGCTCTCCCACATTCCCAGAGCTCCATCCCGAGCCCTTGGGAGTGATGGATGGGCTCTGCCCCTTCCCTCCCTGCCAGCGTGGACCAGATCGTGGGCAGGGATCGGGCTCTCCCTGCGGACAAGAAGGTTCGGGAGAAAGGGGAGAAGCCGGCGCTGGAGGGGGAGCTGGTGGACGAGCTCAGCATGATGGGGCGAGTGGTCAAAGTGGAGCGGCAGGTCAGGAGGGGACACCCCGGGGATGTCACCATCCTTTCGGAGGGTGACCCGAGCCCCCCCGAGACCCCTCCCGCGGGGTTAAGCCCGGCTCAGCCCCTCCCTGCGTCCCTTGCAGGTTCAATCCATCGAGCACAAGCTGGACCTGCTGCTCGGCCTCTACTCGCAGTGCCTCCGCAAGGGCTCCACGAACTCCTTCAGCCTGGCCGCCGTGCGGGTGCCCCTCGGCGAGCCCGACATCACCTCGGACTACCACAGCCCCGTGGACCACGAGGACATCTCCGTGTCCGCCCAGACCCTCAACATCTCCAGGTCGGCCAGCGCCAACATGGACTGAGCAGAAGGAGCAGAAGGCAGCGGGATGGACCCTGCCCGCCTGGACGGGGGGCTGGGAGTGGCGTGGCGTTGTCCCCTCGCTGTCCCTCGCTGTCCCTCGCCGTGTTACTTGAACCGAGTCTTCCTTTGCGGGGACACGGCTGCAGTGGGGTGGCACTGTGACACTGCGGCATGGCCAGCCCACGCTGCTGGGATGTTCCTGGGGGGTTCCTGGGATGCTCTTGGGATGTTTCTGGGATGCCCCTGGGATCTGGGATGCTCCTGGGATGCTCCTGGGGTGCTCCTGAGATGCTCCTGGCTTCCTGCGGGATGACACCCCGCCCAGCTCCGGGGTTCTGGGTGCTCCCCAGCTGTGGTGGGGGTGCTCCGGGCTGGCCCCATCCCCTGGGGTTTGGTTTAAATCCCAGCCCCAGCCCTCAGGACAGGTCCTGCCTGGTCCCCCAGAGCTGAGCCGGGGCCACCACCAGCTATGCAAGGTCCCATCTCCCTCCTGCTGTCAGTGCAGGGATGTGGGGGCACGACCCAGGGTGGTTTTACCCGTGTCACTCGGGGTCCCCAGTGGGGGGAGCAGGGGACTGTCCCCCCACCACCAGGCTGCACCTCTCCAGAAGCACAGCAGAGCCTTCTGCCTGCCCGTGCATGCTCCCAGGGCAATATATATATAGAAGATATATATATATATATATGTATTTATGCAATAATGTCTTAATATGCAACACCCCTGGGAAGAGCAACCCGAGGGGCCATAGGCAATAAGAAACCCCCTGCCAGCTCCCAGGGCTGGACTGTGCTGCCCAGCAGGGCCCTGGAGGCCCTGAGGGCTCAGGGCCAGGGGGAAAATCTGCACCCGAGGGTGGCCCTGGGGGCAGGAAGCCGAGCAGGGGCTGTGGGGAAGGCAGGGGTGCAGGCACAGGCGCTGTCCCCAAGGAATGTCCCTCCCTCTGTGTCCTGCTTAGAGGATTTCCCTCCCGGCTGCGTCCCGCGGTGCTCAGTTTGTCCCTGCCCGTGTCCCTGTCCCCTCTGCGGTCCGGGCAGCACGGGCCGGGCATGGAGAGGGGCTTGCCTGGTGGGGACAGGGCGGTGTCCTTGCATGTCACCTTACAGCAGAGCCGCGACACCTCCCACGCTGCCACAATCCCCCGCGCTGCCCTTCCCAGTCCCGGCGCCGGTTCCCAGTCCAGCAACACTGGGGTTGTGCCAAAGTGCCAGGTTGGGGCTGCATCCCCTCGGGGGGAGCTCGGTGGTGACCCCACAGTGCCGGGATCTGTCCTGGCGCTGCTCGCACCCACCCAGCGCCG
The DNA here is from genome assembly GCF_001447265.1 of Sturnus vulgaris. The sequence goes on from NW_014650664.1 coordinate 488,003, forward strand.
CCCCTCTCTGGATTCGGGCCATTCGCACCCCCCTTTTCCCGTCCCCCTGCTCCGGGCAGAGTGGGGACCCCCGACCCTGCTCGTCTCCTCGCCCCTTTCAGTGCATGTGGCCAGCGCGGGCCGTGCCAGGGCTGCTTGAACCCCCCCGGTCCCCTCCCCTCGCCCCCGGGGGTGCCCGGGCGGTGCGACACGAGGGGACAGCTCTGGCTGGGTGGCCGTGGGGCGAGGTGCATGTGACAGCTTTGCCCGCAGCCGCACGCAGGAATTAACCCTTAGGATCCCCCCTCCCGGGGCTGGGTGGTCCCCGCAGCCCCCTCCCACCCCCTCGAGCCAGCGGTAGTTACCTCACTTGATTAACTTATTAATTTATTTGTTTCATTAAAATTTGGAGTAGAGGCTGCCCCGCCTGCTGCTGTCTCTATCCCGGCGCTCCCGAGAGGTGGCACTCCAGCCCTGCGGCCGAGCTGGGGCCAGGGGACAGCAGAGTCCAGCCAGGGGACAGCAGAGTCCGGCCAGGGGACACAAATGTCCGGAAGCCTCCCTGACCCTTTAAGCTGCAGAAACCCACCGAGATGGGATTGAGAGCCCAGCTCCAGCCCGTTCGCCCTCCCCAGCTCCATCCTGGGTGGGGGAAAGGGGAGCTGCAGGGTTGCTGTCACTGCAGAGGGACCCGCGCGCTGCTTTTTTGGCACCTTCCAGGAAAGGGTCGCTGCCCCCCCCGCCTGTTTGGTGTGTCCCCCCCAAATGGCGACGACGCTGCGATGTCCCCAAAACCATCCCAGGGAGGTGAGGGTGGAGTCCCCTTCCCCAGGAGCCCCCCAAACCCCTCTGGGGACAGCAGAGCTTCACCCCATGGCTGTGAGCTGGGACCCCCCGGGGACAGCACGTCCTGCGACATCGCGGGGTGAGGTGGCCCCTTCCCGTGCCGCTGGCTCGGGAGGAAGCCGGGGCTGGCCGCGGCTCAGTCCCTGCCTTTCCTGGCTGCCTCCTGCCAAGAAACTCGCCCTAGGATGGTCTCGGAGCCGAGCAGTGCGGGAGCAGCGCCTCCCTGCCCCGCTGCCCCCAGAGCTGCCCCGGCCCGGCCATGGGGGTCTCGTGGGGACTCCAGCACCCCGATTCCGCCGAGTGCCCGATGTGTGGGGTGCAATCCCTGGGGGGTTGGTTGGGAGGGCGATCAGTGAGGCTGCAGCACCCCAAAAGCCATAGGGGCACGGTACCGGCCTGTCCCGGTGCTCCCAGCGGGGTGGGCGGCGATCCCGGGTGGGTTTGGGGGGGGTTCATCCCTGCCAGGGTGGGATCTTCACCCTGCACCCCTCGGGGGTGGCAGCTCGGTGTGTTCGGGGTACCCAGAACCAACCCAGCTGGGTCTGGGGTCTTCCCAGGGCTCTGAGCAGTGGGGACGGGGTCCTGGCACCTTGTCCCTCCCCCAGCACGGCCGGGGTGGTGGCACAGGCAGGGCAGGGGGTGTGTGCCAGCCCTCGGCTCTGCCTCCCGCCGTCACATGGGCCCAAGGTGCCCCGGCAGGACTTTGTCCCACTCCACCTTGGCTGTGCCCCACGTGTGCCGAGCCTGCCACTCCCCGCGGAGGGGACACGAGCAGGGGGGAGACGCCAGCGTCAGAGTGACACAGAGGGAGCTGTGACCTCGCAGGGCCAGCTGGCCGCAGGAGCCCAGCCGCAGGAACGGGGTGAGGGGATGCTCCAAACACTTGGATTGTCGCCGCTGCCGCCTCCGCGCTGCTGCTCTTATCAGCTGGCAGGGAGACAGGGTTGTTACGGGAATGTCAGATGTTCCCGCAGCACCCCACAGTCCTCTGAGCTGTCAGGGAGCTGGCGGGGGCACAAGGACACAGAGCAGTGGCCGGGGATGTCCTTTGTGCTAGTGGCTTTGCTTTGTTCCCCGGGGGTCTTGGGGGAATTCGTGACTCACTGTGGATTCCTACGAGTCCAGTCATGCAGACAGTCGGACTCTGGGCTGGACTCAGTTCCTTCCTGCGCCGCTCCAGCCTCCAGCTCTGCTGCCCAAGGACACACTCACAGGAAAAGGCTCTTCCAAGAGCTCTTGGAAGAGGGGCTCCTTGAGGATGGGGCTCCACAGGACCCTCGTTCAGGCGCCCAAAGCACCCCAGGGTCCCGGGGAGCAGCAGCCCCCGTGCCCGGCGGGATTTGGCGCTCCCCACTTCCACTCCCCTCCCTCGAGTGAAACCCACCCTGGCCGCGGGCTCAGCCCTCCCCCCTGGGCTCAGCCACCAGCCCGTGGCTCGTGGCCCGTGGCTCGCGGCCGCCCAGGGAACCCCGCGGTGCTCCCGTCCTGGCTGCCGTGAGGAATCCTCGAGGAATCCTTTGGCAGAGCCGGGAGGCGCTCCCGGCGAGGCTGGGACCGCAGGAGACCCGAGTGGGTGGCTGAGGTCCCGCAGCAGGTGCTGGCCCGGGGCGGGGGGGCTGGAGCTTTGGGGGGGTGGCCAAGACCCCCCCGGTTCTGGTCCTTGAGTGCGTGGCTGGACCCTGGCAGCGGGGACGGGGGGCTGGATCCAAGTGGCACCAACTCCGTGCCCTGGGCTGTGCTGGGGTGTCCCTGTCTCAGCTGTCCCCAGCTGCCCACACCCCTGCAAGGGGGAGGAACGCAGCCCCCTCCCCTCTCTATCCTTCCTTTCCCCTCCTCTCCAAACTCTGGGCAATGGGGGAACCCCCCAGGACTGCTCCCCCCCCTGCCACCATAGCCAGGACCCCCCATTTGGCGAGGGCAGTAGCGGGGGGCACCGGGAGGGGATGGGGAGCCGGGGACACCCCGATCCCGCGGGGACAGATGTGTCACCGGGAATTGCGGGCGAGGCGGGGGCCATAAGTTCAGGGCTCGGTTCTACAACCCCAGGCCCGACCCCCGCCCCGCTGCGCTCCGCCCCGGGCCGGTCGCGGCTGCCCCGGCGCCTCCCCGCGCCCCCCCGGCCGGGGCGCGGCTATAAGGAGCGGCGGGCCCGGCGGCGGGCGCGGGGCGGCGGAGCGGCGGGCGCGGCAGGTACGGGACGGGCTGGGCTCGGGGGGGACGGGGTGGGGCTGGGGAGGGGGTCCCGCCCCATGAATTCCGTGAGGGATCCCAGCACCGGACCCCTCACTCCTCTCCCGGGGTGTTTGCGAGGCGGGCGCGGCAGGTACGGCCGGGAATGGGGAGGGGGTCGCACCTCGTGGGATCCCCGTGGGTGCCGCGTGGGTCACCCTCTCCCCGTTTTATCGGGGTGCCGGGAGTCCCCACGCTGCAGGGGGGACGGGTAGGGACGCAGCAGGAGGGGGTTCTTCCTCGTGTGCCCCCCAGATTGTCCCCACCGGCCTTTTTGGGGGTCCCCGTCACCCTCCTCGGCCCCTGGCACTCATCGAACTGCCCGCGATGGGGTCTGGGGGTGGCGGTGGGGACGGGACCCTCGCAGCTCCCCCCGAATATCCCGGGGAGCCCCTCCCCGAGGGGATTCTGCTTTTGGAGCCGGTGGTTAAAGGGTGGGCGGGCACGGAGCCCCTCGGGATGTGCGGAGCTGGGGGGAGAGTTTTTGGGAGGCTGTTTTGGAGGTTGAGCTGCGTGGTCACAAGGGGAGTTACAAAATTCCCCTTGTTTTGAGTGTTTTGAGGAGTTTTTGAATGTTTTGAGGAGCCTGGGGAGGGCAGGGTGGGAGCAGCACCCACAGTGGGATGGGGCTTGTGGAAAACCCACAGGACCCCCGCCACATCTCTCCCCTCCCTCCGCAGGTGTGGGGACATGACCGGGGACATGCGGGCCCTGCTGTGCCTCTGGCTGGTGGCCCAGGTGGCCCAGGTGGCCCTGTCCTCCCGGGTCCGCACCCGCCGGGAGCTGAGCCCCGGTTTGTACGAGCACGGGGTCTACGACGCCGGGGGCTCCTACTGCCAGCGGGGGGACGTGTGCTGCCACGGCCGCGACGATGGCTGCACCGTGCCCTATCACGACACCCTCTGCTACTGCGACCTCTTCTGCAACCGCACCGTGTCCGACTGCTGCCCCGATTTCTGGGAATACTGCCTGGGCATCCCGGCCCCCTTCCCCAAAGCCGCAGGTGAGGCGCGCCCAGCCCGGCTGTGGGTGCTGGGGGGCAGCCCTGGGGTGCTGGGTGAGCGGTGTGAGGGTGGTGGTGCTCCTCGGGGTGATGGATGTGGCACCCCACATTCCTGCCCTCACTGTAGGGCTGTTCGTGAACCCTCAAAGCTGTGGGGACTCCTAGAGAGTGTCCGGGATGGGGATGGGGATGGAGGTGTGGGAGCAGCCCATAGTGCGATCCCTGGGGAAGCGGCGGCTCTGTGGGCAGAGCGGGGGAGTGAGGGGACACGCGGGGACTCCACCCCAGCGTGCCCGGTCACGTCTGGGGCAGGCAGATGTTGGCCCTGGCTTAACCCTGGCGGCAGCTGGGGCGGGGAGGGGGCACGGGCAGCCCCCAGCTCACAGCACAAGGCGCTCTCAGAGTCCCTGAGGAGCAGAGCCAGCTCCTCCCGGGCACAACCGGCCCCTTTATCCCCGTCCCGCCAGGCTGAGAACATTTAACCCTCCCGGCGCCGAGCCAGCCCCGCTCCCACCCTCACGGGGCACTCATGGGGACACCCAGCCCCGACCCCCGGCCCCGGGCTGGTGTCCAAGCCCCTCTCTGATGCCTGCATCCCTGGCACCGTGTAGCGCCCACTGACCCCCAGTATAACTTCGGGGGTGCCAAGGTGCAGCCGGGCACCTGCCTGGGTTTAGGAACCGCGTTGATTTTTTTTTCCCTTTGGTTTGTCCCCCCGGGAATATGGGGGTGCTGGTGGGACCCCCGACACAGCCAGGCACTCACCAGGGGTTCTCCCGTTCCCATTCAGGCTGTTCCCGTGCAGGACGCAATTATCCCACCGGAGCCACGTACCGGGAGAACTGCAACCTGTGGTGAGCGAATGCTATGCGGGCACCTGTGGCATGTCACCAGCATGTCACCAGAGGAAGGTGTCTCGGTCCCGCGAGCTCCTGCAAATCTCAGAGCTCGGCGCAGAGCGAGGCCCGAGCTGGGTGGTGGGAGCTGCTGCCAAAATGCCTTTACTCCAACAAAAATTCGGAGCCAAGGGCCTTGAGCCTCTCCCAAGTTTCAGCGCATGCCTGCGTGGGAGCCGCTCGCCCCGGAGGGACAAAGCGCTGCCCAGGGGGGTTTTGGGCACGCTGGTCACAGCCCAGCTTGCCCAAGCCTGACGGGATGCTCGGGTAGCCGCGGTGGCTTCGTGCCAGCAGTGAGTCCCTGCTCGGCAGACCCCGGAGCTCGCCTTTGGAGCAGCGCGGGGGTTATGTGGGAATACTGGGAATACTGGGAATACTGGTATTACTGGCATGCGGAGGTGGGGAATAGGGCAACCTGCAGGCGCGGAGCTGCCGGAGACGAGGATTGAACCCGCAGGGGCGATGCGGCAGATAAGAGGAAATCAAAGGCAGCGTCTGGGGCGGGTGCGAGGGCAGGGGCACGTGTGTGAACATGTGTGTGAACATGTGTGTGTGCGGGCGTGCGCCTGGGCCGCAGGTGAAAAGCCAGCCCGAGCCTCCCCACAGCTCTGGGGCAGCCCGGAGCTCCTCCGGGATGGTGGCGGGGAGGACTCGGGGATGGAGAGTGTCCCCATTCCCGGGGGAATGTCCCCAAGCCGTGTGAGTGGAGTCTCTGCTGCTGCTGGGGGAGCATCTCTGACCTACCAGCTCTGGGGAGGGGGCAAATCTTCTCTTCCAAACCCCCCCGCCCCGCACTCGGCGCCTGGAGAATTTCTGCAGCGCTTCCCCCCCGCCCCTGTCCCTGCCGCGGTGGCTGCGGGTGTGGCAGGGGACAAAAACCACGGAGAGGTGACAAGGAGTGTGGGCACCCAGCTGGTGGCACCCTGAGGTGCTCTCAGGTCGCCAGGTGTCACAGACAGCGCCGGGAGCGCTGAGGGATGGACGGGGGAATGCTGGAATCCAGGTGCTGCAGGCGGGATTTGGGATGGGGAATAAAAGGGAAATGCGCCGCAGTCTGGGCAGCTCCATAAAAGGGAAATGTGCCGGGATCTGGGCAGGAGGGAGCATGCCAAGCATTGCTCACTGCACGGGGGGAGCACAGCCCGGGGCTCCCCGGGGGACCCGCCACACCCCCACAGCCCCCCCTGGCCCGGCTGTCCCCGTGGGTGCCCGCAGGAGTGACCTGGTGGGAGTGGGGCACTCGTGGGGACACCCAGCCCCGACCCCCGGCCCCGGGCTGGTGTCCAAGCCCCTCTCTGATGTCTGCAGCCCTGGCAGCTTCCCAGCTGATTTTTTACCCTCGGGGCTCCTGCCAGGACTGGGACAGTGGCGGGGGACAGCTCCCAGGGTCACCCAGAGGCCACTCAGGGTCACCCAGAGGCCACTCGGGGTCACCCAGAGGGCTGCCCACGGCTTCACCCCATTGCGAGGTGCCAAGCCCTGGTGACCCCTGGGCCCTGAGCCCCTGGCTGGCTGCCCGGCTCGGGAGGGGCAGCGCCCACTCAGGGTCCCTCTGGTCACTCTGGGGACATCATTTCTCACCGCCTGTCCCCTCTGCAGCACCTGCGGCCCCGGCGGGCAGTGGCAGTGCGAGGACCACGCCTGCCTGATGGATGGGGAGCTCATCGACGCCGTCAACAGAGGCAATTACGGGTGAGGACCGGGCACCGCGAGGATGGGGCAGCGATGCTTCACCCCTGGGTGCTTTTTGGGGTGACCCGTGACCCGTGTCCCCTCTTCCCACGCAGCTGGAGAGCCGCCAACTACAGCCAGTTCTGGGGGATGACCCTGGAGGACGGGATCCGGTACCGCCTGGGCACCTTCCGTCCCTCTCCCACCGTCATGAACATGAACGAGATGCACGTGAGTCCCCCCGGGAATGGGGGGAAACTGAGGCACGCCAGGGGTTATCCCTGCCCGTCCCAGTGATTCCCCACGGCTGGGAAGGGGCTCGCAGAGGGGAGGCAGGGCAGCCCTTGTGTTTGGAGACAGCAGCTCAGCAAATTCCCCCGGACAATCCCCGAGCTGCCAGTGTTGTTTTTTCCCCCTCTCCTCCGTGCTCGTTTCCCATCGGAACGCCGGCCCCGCCGCTGCTGACTCAGCAGAGCCGGCTGCTCCAGCCTCTGCCCTCACCCAAACCCGGGGTGGGCACCCCCGGGGGTCCCTGGGGTGCTGGCAGAGCTCGGTGCACGCCCAGCCCCGGAGCTCCGGAGCTTGAGGTTTAATTTTAGAGGCGCTTCCTGAGCTGGGAGAAGCCGGGGAGTTGTGGCCGTGTCCTCCCCAGGAAGGCCGGGGCGGGGGCACTGTCCCCGCTCCAGGACGGAAAGGCTGGGCCAGAGGCCACCGTGAGGGGCTGTGTGACCCAGAGCTGTGCGCTCGGGGTGGCCACCCAGGGCCTTGCTGGGGTCCGGGACGGGACACTCGGTGCTGCTGTTCTCTAAGGAGCTGTGGAGCCCAAATTTAGGGATAATTGGGGATCGTGGCTCCTCTGGGATAAGAGGGCACCCAAATCTTTATCTCTCATGGTGATGTCCCTGTCCGGAAGGGTCTTGCAGTGAGGCTGGGGGACATTAAAGGTGTCGGGGACCATCTCAGAGGATGACTGGGATGGCAGGAGGAGCTGTGGGGGTTCCACAGTGGGGCTGGGGGACACTAAAGGTGTCAGGGACCCTGCTCAGAGGATGGCTGGGATGGCAGGAGGAGGACATTGGGTCCTACAGTGGGGCTGGGGGACACTAAAGGTGACTGGGGATCATTTCAGGGGATGGTTGGGATGGCAGGAGCAGCTGTGGGGGTCCCACAGGGCAGCTGGGGGACACTAAAGCTGGCTGGGGACCATCTCAGAGGATGGCTGGGGTGGCAGGAGAAGCTGGGGGGTCCCCAGCCTGACCCCCGAGCTCTGCCCCGCAGATGAACATGGACACTAACGAGGTGCTGCCGCGTCACTTCGATGCCGCCGCGAAGTGGCCGGGGATGATCCACGAGCCCCTGGACCAGGGGAACTGCGCCGGCTCCTGGGCGTTCTCCACGGCCGGTGAGGGGACAGGGGCGGGCCGGGGGAGGGGACAGTGGGGACAGAAACCAAACCGCCCCTCCCCTGACCTGCCACCCCTCCCCAGCCGTGGCCTCGGACCGCATCTCCATCCACTCCATGGGACACATGACCCCCGCGCTGTCCCCACAAAACCTCCTGTCCTGTGACACCCGCAACCAGCGCGGCTGCAACGGGGGGCGCCTGGACGGAGCCTGGTGGTACCTGCGCAGGAGAGGGTGAGAGGGGATGGGATGATGGGATAATGGGGTGGGATGGGGTAGGATAGGAGGGGATCAATGAGACTGGGATGGGATAATGGGATGAGTTCCATGGGATGGGTACCAAGGGATGGGATGGGATGGGATGGGATGGGATGGGATGGGATGGGATGGGATGGGATGGGATGGGAGACAGAGGCTGCTCTTGGATAGGGTGGGATAAAGGAAGTTTGAAGCTCTGATCACCTGGGCAGAGCCCAAGAGATCCCTGTTCTCATCCTGTCCCTTGGAGAGGGCTGCCAGGGCAGGATGGACAGTGGGGTTTGGGACAGGGATGGGAGAGGGAATCACGGTGGTGTGGGAGTGAAGATGGGAGTTGGGATGGGAATGAGAGTGGGTTTTGGGTTGGAAGAGGGATTTGGTGTGGGGATGGAGAGTAGGTTTGGTACAGGGATGGGATTGGGATAGGGATGAGATTGGGGTTCAGGGTGGGGATACGAGTGAGCTTTGGGATTGGCCTGGCAATTTGGGGTTGGGATGAGGATGGAGCCGGGTGGTCCTTCCCTTCCTTCATCCTGTCCCCGTGCGCAGGGTGGTGACAGACGAGTGCTACCCGTTCACGAGCCAGCAGAGCCAGCCCGCCGCCCCGCCCTGCATGATGCACAGCCGCTCCACGGGCCGGGGCAAGCGACAGGCGACAGCGCGGTGCCCCAACCCCCAGACCCATTCCAACGAGATCTACCAGTCCACCCCCGCCTACCGCCTCTCCTCCAGCGTGAGCGCCGGGCCCGGGGGAGGAGTGGGATCCTTTGGGAGAGGGAAGGGTCTTGGCTCGGGCTGCTTTACCTGGGAAAACCGAGTTTGGGAATGCGGCTGGGAAAACCCCACTGCGGAGCCCGCGGGGAGCGGCTCCTCCGCCCGGCAACTCCACAGCAGCCGCCTGTGGGTGCAGGAGCAGCTCTGCTGCATCCCTGGGGGTCGGGAGGGCAGTGCCGGGGTCCCGGCCCTGCTGTGGCACTCGGTGCCACGCGGTACCACCCGGTTCTGTGCTTGCAGGAGAAGGAGATCATGAAGGAGCTGCTGGAGAACGGCCCCGTGCAAGGTAAGGAGCTGGCGGGGGCACCTCTCTGTGCGCCCCAAAAGGTTGGGGGAACAAAGAGGGGGGGGAAAACTCCTCTGTCCGGGCTGGGGGAGCTGTCGTGGGGGCGAGAACCCCCCTCAGCTGCTCCCCCTGCGTGCCCGGGCAGCGCTGCCCCAGTGCCCGTCACGCTGCCCACCCCAGCGGGCACTGGGTTGCTCATTAACTCCTGAGATTTAATCACCGTCTTGGCAGCTGCGTTTGTTTAAATTTTTTTTTATTTTTTTTTTTTCTTTGAAACCTCCTCTTGAGTGTTGTTTCATGGCCCCGGGGAGGATCTGGCTGCCGCCTTCCCTCCCGCCGGGAATGCGATGCCCCCGTGCCCCTCCTGTGCCCAAATCCCCCAGCCTGGGGACAGTGGCAGTGTCCCCAAACCCTGTCCCGCTCCCCGCAGCCATCCTGGAGGTGCACGAGGATTTCTTCATGTACAAGAGCGGGATCTATCGGCACACGCCGGTGGCCGAGGGGAAGGGAAAGAAGCACCAGAGACACGGGACCCACTCGGTGAAAATCACGGGGTAGGTGCGGGAGTGGCCTGGGGGGCTCCAGGGGGTGCGGAAAGGCTTGGTTTGGGTGGGAGAAATATTCCTTTAGCTGGGAAAGGAAGCCAGGAGGGGAATGGTGGCACTAGTGACACGAGTGAAGTGCTCAGCAGCCTGGAAGGAGGGGCCCGGATGGAGGTGCAGACCCCCGGCGAGGGCTGGGATGGAGGTGCAGACCCCCGGGGAGGGCCGGGATGGAGGTGCAGACCCCCGGGGAGGGCCGGGATGGAGGTGCAGACCCCCGGGAAGGGCCGGGATGGAGGTGCAGACCCCCGGGAGGGGTCGGGATGGAGGTGCAGACCCCCGGGAGGGCTCAGGGCCTGCTGCCTGTGCCGGTGTTTCCTTCCTCCTGCCCTGGCTAAATATTCCTGCCCCTATTCCGGGAGCGGATGTCAAAACCTCGGCCTGGCCCTGGGGGCAGGAAACGAGCAGGGTCAGCACCCCCACATCCCAGCACGGTGCTGGGTGGGGCGATCCCACAGTTTGGGGGTGCCTGGGGACCCCCCCTCACTGTCCTGTCCCACCGCAGGTGGGGAGAGGAGCAGCTGCCTGATGGCCAGATCCAAAAATACTGGGTGAGTATTTGGGGTGAGTTTTTTGGGGGTGCTGCCGCTTCCTGGCGCCCACGTGGGGTCCAGCTTGGCTTTGGGGCTGGGGGATGTGGGGGTCACCAGGCTGAGCGTGTCCCGTGTCCCCTCTGCAGACTGCGGCCAACTCGTGGGGCACAGCGTGGGGCGAGGGCGGCCACTTTCGCATCGCCCGCGGCGTCAACGAGTGCGAGGTGGAAACTTTCGTGGTGGGGGTTTGGGGCCGCGTCAGCATGGAGGACATGCCCCATAAGTGAGCCCCGCGCTGCCCACGATGTCCCTGTCCCCAGTGCGGCCCCTCAGTCCCGGCAGGGCGAGCGGGGGACTGGCGCTGTCCCTTTGTCCCCTGGCCGGGGGGCTGGCACTGTCCCCTGGGTCCCCTGGATCCCCTGGCCGGGGGACTGGCGCTGTCCCCTGGGTCCTCTGAGTCCCCTGGCCGGGGGACTGTCACTGTCCCCTGAGTCCTCTGGGTCCCCTGGCCGGGGACTGGCGCTGTCCCCTGGGTCCTCTGAGTCCCCTGGGTCCCCTGGCCAGGGGCTGGCACTGTCCCCTGGGTCCCCTGAGTCCCCGGGCCAGGGGGCTGGCACTGTCCCCTGGGTCCCCTGAGTCCTCTGGCCAGGGGGCTGGCGCTGTCCCTTGGGTCCCCTGGGTCCCCCGGGTCCCCTGGCCGGGGGGCTGCGTGTCCCCGCAGTGCTGACACAGCGGCTGGGTGCAGTGGGGCGTGCGTGGGGGGTGTCCCGGAGGCTGCTCCCGTCTCCCATGGGATTTACCCGCTAATCCCCCCGCCCCGGGCTCGGCTGGGCTGCGGTGGCTGCGGGGGGCTCTTCAAAGGCAGCTGCACCCCCTCCCCAAATCCCGGCTGGAGCTGTGGGATCCCCCCCCCCCCCCCCGCCTTTTCCCAATCTGAATTCCTGCCCCTCCCGTCCTGGCCCCACCAGTTCCCCCCAGCCAGGGCAGCGCTGGGGGTGTGAAATAACCCAGCGGGGGGGTCCCCTGAGCCCCCCCCAGGGCTGGGTGTCGCCAGGATGGGGTCCCCACCGTCCCCAGCCCGTCCCTATGGTGCTATGGCCCTGCCACCCCGCCCTGGGGACAGCAGGGACAAGGGAGGGCTCAGCCCCGTGGTGTCCCCGTCCTGGTGGGGCCACGAGTGGGGTCCACGCAGCCAGCACAGCCCGCACACCTCCCCCTTCCCCCCCATAACAAGGGCTGTACTTTTAAGACTTTTTGGGGTTTTTTTGTATTTATTTTGCTTTTTATTGTTTGTAAATAAAGTTATGGAAGCCTCTGAAGCTTAGAGGGTGGACTCAGTGCTCCGAGGGGGACACGTGGGCCCTGTCACCCCCTTCTGTCACCCCCTTCTGTCACCCCCTTCTGTCACCCCGTTCTGGGGGGCCCAGCGTGGCCCCGGGAAGGGCTGGGGGGGTGAGATAAGGCCCCGCTCATTGTTCACCTTCCGGCCCCGCCGCTCCGCTCACCGCGGCCAGCGCTGGACACGCCGCGGGCACGCGCGGTCACTCGGGCCACCACGGCCACCACCGTGGCCAGGGGGTGTCACCATGGCCAGCTGTGCCACCGTCCCCAGCTGTGCCACCGCCCCCAGCTGTGCCACCGCCCCCAGCTGTGCCACCTCAGCCGGTTATTGCCACCGCGGCCACCGTGTGCCACCGCGGCCAAATGTGCCACTGCCCAGTGCCACCACAGCCACATGTGCCACCACAGCCGCCGTGTCCCCGTGTCCCCGGGGTGGCCCCGGGGCTGTTGTCGCCTTTCCCAAAGTCCCTGTCCCTTTCCATGTCCCCTCCCTCGGGTCCCCCCGCGGCACAGGGTGGGGACACGCGCAGTGCGGAGTGCGGTGACACCTGGTGGTGGCTTCCTGCAACTGAAAGGATGTGTCAATGTGTATTTATATATATTTTAAAAATATATTTATGTGTATAGAGACATGGATGTGTAAAGAAATGTCTGTATCTATCAATATATATATCTATATATATTTTTAAAATATATATATATGTATATATACATGTAACCACAGCAGTTTAATATATTATATATAGAATACATAATATATATTATATATGTATTATATATAAATAGAATATATTTATATATATATAATATATATATAATATATATTATATAAATATATTTTATCTTATATAAATATATTCCATTTATATTTATTTTTTATATTAATTTTATATTTCTTATATATAATACATATATAAAATATTATATATATTATATGTATATGTGTGTATATATATGTATATGTATTATATATTATGGTGTGTATATATTATATATATACACTATATATAGTATTATATATAAATATTATATATTCTATATTATCTATATATATTATACATACTATAATATATATCATGTATATAATATAATTATATAATATATAATATGAATATATATAATATTTAATAAAAATAATATAAATTATATAAATTATATATATATTATATATATAACATGTGTGTCCATGTATTTACATTTACATGTGTGTATATATAAAAACACGTCTTTATATACATATTTACATGTGTATATATATATATATACATGTAAATAGTTTTTATATGTTTATCTTTATACATGGACATGTGTATATATATAAACATGTCTGTTTATATATGTGAAAATTTCTATGTACACACACCTATATATATTACATGCACGCATGTATTTTTATATATATTTATATGTCTTTTATATATATTTATATGTATTTTATATATATTTATATGTATTTACCAATAGGTATTTTATATTTTTCGATATTTATATGTAGCATATAAAATACATATATAAAATACATAGATGTGTGTGTATAAAAGATATAAAATATATATTTTATACATATTTACAACCCCCAACCCCTCTGCCTCAAGCCCAAGCAGGGCTGAGCTCTGAGTCAAGAGAAATATTGGAAATGCTCAGGGCAGAAATATCCTCGGAATGCTCGGGGATGGTTGGGAACAGCCAGTCCTGCCCGGGGCTGGAAAACACCGAGGTCACACAGAAAACACCGAGCCTGGGCTCGTCCCTCTGATCCCAGACCTTTCCACCTTTTATTCCATGAGAATTCCTTCAAATCTCCTGGAGATTCCTCACGGTAAATTCCAGGTTCATCCCCTGGACAGGAAGGAAACTCCGACCTCGTTTGGATTTTTCTGTGCCTTGGGAACTCCCAGCCCTTTCTTTTCTCTATTTCTTTATTCTCTATTTCTATATTTCTCCTCTCTATTGTGACACTGATTTCAGGGAATGGTGTCCAGTCCTAGGAGCAGGGAGAGAGGCACAGGCCGTGTCCCCTGGTGCCACCAAAGTGGGGACAGGAGGTCCCTGATGTCCCCTGGAGCCCCCCCAGGACACAGAGAGCACAGAGCAGCCGGAGCACGACGCCTTTTATTCCAAAGCTGGAAAAACTGAGCTCGAAACTTTGGCTGCATTTGGCTTCGGGATTGGCAACAGTGAAGGGATGATGCCATGGGGCTGCAGCAGCACATCCCATTTTCCAGCAGCCCCCAAAAAAACAGGGATGAGACCCCCCAGGAAAAAATTCCCAGGGTGGGATGTGATCCCAGGGCACTCAGGAGCTCTGTCCTCACTTTTCCACTTTCCTGCTGCTTCCAAACCCAAGGCTCAGCTTTTCCTCCCCAAAACCAGGGATGTTCTGCTGCAGGCAGCTCGGAATGAAGCTGGAATTTGGGATCTAAGCTGGTTTGGCTGTCCCGGTTTGGCTCCCACAGGATGGACACAAGAAATCCAACCCAGCAGGATTTGGGGTGGATCAAGCTGGAAATTTGGCCCCGGGGTTGGGGGGAACTCTTGGGAGCAGAGAGGAGGCTCAGCCACATCCCAGAGGGAAGATGAGGATGGCTGAAGCTCCTGGAGAGCTCCAGAATTCCCAAACTTTGGAGTGGGGAATGTCACAGCATGCGGGTCACCACCATGGCCAGGAAATCCTCGTAGCTGAGGCGGATATTTCCCAGCAGAGCCGTGTCCTTCTCCCGGAAGGCGTCGGTGAGGCTCTGCAGCTGCATACAGATGTGGATGAACCGGTCCAGCTGGATGCTGGGATTGGGGGAACGCTGGGCATACCGGGCCAGCAGCAGCTGGCTGAACTGGGGGCTCAGGTTGTAACCCATCTGGGAGAAAGCTGGGAGAAAAAAAAAAAAAAAAAAAAAAAAAAGAAAAAAAATCTCGGATTAAAGCTTCCCAAAGGGATGGGGAGTGGCTGTGTCTTCCTCTGCCACCCCATCTCCCACTCCCAGCACCCTTCCCACTCAGGGTGTGCACGGGCAGGGCTCTCCAGAGGAATCAAACCACAAATTCCAGGCATTTTTCCCTTTACACACACCCAAGAGCTCCTCCCCAAAAAACTAGGTTCCAGCCACTCATCGTTGAGGAGGAATTCTGGGCTTCCCGAAGGAAGTTTGTGCCCAAACCCTGCTGCACCTCATCACCTCCTACCCCCTGGGAAGCTCCAGCCTGGTTTATCCAAAATTCCCTGCTCTGGAATCATCCCAGAGCCCCCCCAGCCCGGCTGCAGGGACCACTCCAGGAGGAATTCCAGCTTCCAGCTGGGAACAGTGGCTGTCCGGGGGGGGGGTCAGGACAGTCCAGGCTGATGGCTCTGTCCCTCACCCACCTTGCTGGAGCTCGCTGAAGCTGATGGAGCCGGATTGATCCCTGTCATACTGCTGGAAGAGGCTCCTCCACTGCTGGACGAAGCGGAGCAGGGCGGAGAAGCCGTAGACGTCGATGCGCCCCGACCGCGTCTTGTCAAACATGTCTGGGCAAGGAACAGGGCAGGGAGGAGTGGAAAAGCTGAAGAAAGTTCCAGGGAGCTCCAGGATCCGCGGCACGGCTCCCTGGAATCCTGCTCTGATCCCAAAAAATCCCCCCCCCCTCACCAGGACTGGGAGCATTCAACCCAAGGCTGGTAAGAAACGGCACCAAAAACTGAGGTTGGGGCGAGCTCTGGGTCAGTCTCCACATTTTTTGGGCTTTCCCTCCTTTTCCTCCCTTTGTGGGATCTGGGGCTTGTGCAGAGCTGGGATTTCCTTTCCCAAGCAGGATTTTGGGCCCTTCACAGTGTCCTGCACTGGGAGCCGTTTGGTTTGCCCGGTTCCCATTCCAGCCGGGAAAAGGGGAATTCTGCCGGCATGGGCTTCACCCCCAAATCGAAACAAACCAGATTAACACCAGGAAAGGGGGAAGGAGATCCCAAACTCACTGATCATGAGCAGACAGGTCTCATCGTTGAACGAGGACCAGTTGTTGTTGACCAGCGCCTGCTTCAGCTCCTTGACGGAGATGAACCCGCTGTGATCCGTATCCACGGTCTGGAACCAGGAAAACGCCTCGGGATCCACCCCTGGGGGGGCATTCCCTGCATAGGGAAAGGCCATCGGATCTGTCACCGTCCCCTCGCACAGGCCAGGGGCTGGGCTGGCCCCGGGGATGGCTCACAGGGCTGGGCAGAGCTTCCCCTCCCACGGCAAAATCCCGGGAAAACAGGGCAGGAAGGGCTGGGAATGTTCTGGGAATCAGAGCCTGGTGGAGCTCTGGGATGGAGGGGAGAGCTGCCCCACAAAGCCGGCAGCACCGGGACACGGATGTGAGGTGCAAAGGTTTAGGGCTGCCTGGCACTTCCTCTTCCTCCTTTCCCTCCTCCTCTTCCTCTTCTTTCTCCTCCTCCTCCTCCAGGGTTTCCAAACAATAAACTGGGACGTTCAATTTCATTCTCGTGGCTTCTGCTTCGATCAAAACCTCTCCCATGGGCACCGGACTGGGGGGATCCCCAGCCCCCCGACCCCGCACCGGGTGGGGACCCCATCGCTCCCCCGCTCTGTCCCGGGCACCCGGAGAGCCCCGGGCTCCCCTCCCGGGATCCCCCGCCCTAGGGACTCCCCGGTGGGAATTCCCGGTTTTCCCAGTATAAGTCACGATGTATCCAGGGCTATACTCCCAGGATTTCATTCCCACTATTC
>NW_014650664.1:514799-548995 GCF_001447265.1 Sturnus vulgaris
GAGGATGAGGATGAGGATGAGGATGAGGATGGAGATGATGAGTGACCACAGACGAGTGACCAGAGGAGGAGGAGGGTGAGCCCAGGCAGCACTGGCCACACATGGGATCCTCCTGGTCCCCCCGAGGGGTGTCCCTGGTGACCATCCCTGGTGACAGGTCACCCCGCCGAGGTGGCAGGTCCCTGGCACACCTGGAGCCGCCGAGCTGCACCAGGTCCCGCGGTGGCGAAGGGACCCGGCAGGTGGCGAGTGCCAGCACCGGGACCCTGAGCTGAGGAAGACGATCCGCGAACGCCGGGTCCGCCGGGACCCCCTGGTTTGGGATGGAGGAGCGGGAATGGCAGGATGGAGATGGAGTGGAAGGGGAGGGGCAGCTGTGCTGCGGCTGCTCCCGGCGGGGACAGCGACAAGGGACACAGGCAAACCAAGCGACAGCGACACAGGGCACAGAGCGGAGCCGTGCTGGGTTCTTACGGGCAGTCCGGGTGCGCCCGGCGTTCCGGGAAAGCCTGGGGGGCCCTGAGGGGAGAAACAGGGAGGTCACAGCTTGGAAAAGGCGCTGGGGGAGCCTGGGCTGAGCCCTGGGGGTGCCACGGAGCTCCTGCTCCACCTCCGGGCTGGCAGCAGCTTCACCTCCTTCTCCAGCCTCCGTGGGGACATCCGTGCCATGCCATGTCACACCTGTGCCTCTGTCACCACGGCCTCAGGGCAGGGTGCCAGGCCCCTTTGGCTACCTGTTTTTAGGGGCTCCGAGCCCCCCAAAAATCCCCTCCCCACACCCCGGGCAGGGCTACTTACGATGGGTCCGGGTGGTCCTGGAGGTCCACGCAGTCCTGGGGAGCCCTGGGGAGGGATGGGGGTGCCAGGTGTGACCACAGAGGTGGGGACAGCCCCGAGGGCCACCACGGGACCTGCCAGAGCTCCCAGGAAGGGCTGGGATGGCAGGAGAGGGTGCGGGGATGGGTTGGGGCTCACCCACCTGCTCTCCTCTCTCTCCTGGCATTCCTGGGGCTCCCGGCAGCCCGGGATCACCCGCGCAGTCGGGACTGTCACCCTGCGGGGAGTGGGGACACATCAGCACCCCGGGATGGCACCGCCCACCGCCCACCACCCTGCCAAGCCTCCCCAAAGCCCCCCACAGCTGCGGGACAGCGCTGGATGCCCAGCAGGGACCACCCCTGGGGACCAGGACATCAGTGTCACTCACCCGAGCCTCCTCCGCTCGCGGGAATTGGGCAAAGCACTGGAAAATAAAAACCCCGGAGTGACCCAGCTGCGACAGAGGACGAGCCTGTCCCTCCTCAGAGCTGTGCCCGGGAGCCTGCCCGCATTCCCAGAGTGTCCCCAAAACGCGGAGATTCCCCCAGGTCCCACAAAATCCAATTCCCGGGGACTCGGGAGCGTCTCTCCAGCCTCACCCCCGCAGGGCCAAGGGGATGTTGGGCACCGAAATTCCCACCCAGAGCTGTTGAAGACTCACCCGGGCACAATTCTCGCTGCCAGGGGCACCTGGCATGCCCCCATCCTCCTTCTCCCCCTCCACTCCCCTGGGAGCTTCCAGAGCTGCCTGAAGCTGGGCACAGTCCCCGCAGAGAGTCTGGGGGGGGAAAAGGGGAGTCAGGGGTGCCCCGAGGGGTCCCCCAGGACAGGACGGTGACCCCACATCCCCAGCATCTCACCTTCAGCACCTCGATGTTCCTCTCAGCCATGACGGCCAGAGGTCCCTGGAAAAGAGGGAGGGATGGAGGGGTGGGATGGTGGAAGGAGGGATGGAAGGATGGAGGGATGGAGAGAGGGATTGTCCCCGCCATGGGGGACATTGCCATGGAAATTGTCACCACCTACCAGGTCTCCAGCCGGTCCAGGCAGTCCGGGCAAGCCGTTGTGTCCCGGCATTCCCTAAATCCAAAGGGAATATTGAATATTCAATATTCAAAGCCCGCCCTAAAAGATCAGGATCGGCCCCGCTCTCCTGCTGCTGCTCCCCTCTCCCATCGCTCACCTGGCGACCGGGGGCACCGGGTGGGCCAGGAGGGCCCGGAGCTCCGGGGGGACCCTGCAAGACCCCAAAAAAAACAATCAGAGAGAGGCGAGGGGTGAGGGGGGACGGGTGGGAGGGGGCACGGCGGGGGTGGCACCGACCTGCGGGCCAGGCTGGGGCTGCCAGGACATCCCGGTCCATAATCCTGGGGCTCCCTGGGGATGAGACACGGGGAAGGGAATTCAGGGGGGGGCGGAACGGGGTCGGGGGGTGACACAGAGCCCGGGGGGAGGGGGTGACACTCACCGGCATCCCGTTGTAGTTGGGGTCCTGGCGGGGGCTGGAGGGGCAGGAGCAGTCGCCGGGGTCTCCCTGTGGGCAGAGGGGGTGAGGGCAGGGCGGGCAGGGGGTGGCACGGGGGGCACGGCTCCACCCGGACCCCGACTCACCTTCTCTCCCTGGGCACCCTTCTCCCCCTGCCAGAGCAAAACAGAGATGGGCGTTAGGGCAGAGCCCGTGCCCCCCACCCACAGTGTGACCCCACAGCCCCCGGTGTCCCTCACACCCACAGTGTGACCCCACAGCCCCCTGGCACCCCCCACACCCACAGTGTGACCCCACAGCCCCCTGGCACAGCCCCTGGCACCTACCGGCTGCCCACTGGACCCGGGGAGCCCCCGCTGCCCCTCGGGGCCCTGCGAGGAAGAGGAAGGTGAGGAAAACTCCCTGGCTTGCCCCAGGATCAAGGTGCCAGCAGGGTGGCACTGCCCATCGTGGGGGTCAGGACATACCGGTGGCCCTATGACGCTGCTCCCTGGTGGCCCAGGCGGTCCCGTGGCACCTTTGGGGCCCGGAGATCCCTGCAGAGGAAGGACAGCAGGAATGGGGAGCACGGGGGACACCCGAGGGCGGGGGGACGCTCCCTTACCTTGGCACCTTTCTCTGCTGCCATCCCCGGGGTTCCCTGCGGTCCGGGGGGGCCCTGGGGGCAGGACAGGGTGTTGGTTCCTCACAGGAAGGGGACAACGCTGTCCCCAAAGCCACCACAGCGCACACAGGGGACTGGCAGGGGTGTGACCCCACTGCTCACTGCCCCATCAGCCAGGGCTGGGCACCCCAAAACCCCAAACTCTACTCACAGGGGGTCCGGGGGGTCCGGGACTGCCGGGGTCTCCCTGGGAAAAGCAGAGTGTGTGAAAGGCACCAGAGCCACCCGGCATGGGACAGCAGGGGACAACACAGGCACCCCAAAACCCACCTGTGGTCCTGGCTGGCCGATCCCCCGCGGTCCTGGCTCACCCTACAGACACAGAGGGGCAACGAGGTGTCCCCAGGACCCCAAACCCACACCCTGCACCCCATTATGGACACAGAGGGGCACTGAGGTGTCCCCAGGACCCCACTATGGACACAGAGGGGCACTGAGGTGTCCCAGGACCCCACACCCAGCCCCCCACTCACCTGCAGCCCCTTCGGCCCAGCGGGGCCCTGCACCCCCGGCAGTCCCGGCTTCCCCTAAAACACAGCAGGGTCACCCCGAGGACACGATGCCACCAGGGGCTGTGGCCGTGGGGAGGTGGCACTCACGGGTTTGCCCGGTTGGCCGATGCCCGGCGGGCCCTGGTCCCCTCGGGGCCCGGGCTGGCCCGGGATGCCCAGCACGTCCGAGAGGTCGCCGAGCACGGCGGGGCCGGGCTGGCAGGAGTCTCCCTGCGGGGAGGGGACAGGAGAGGGGATGGAAGGGTGGGTGACACCGCGGGGACGGGGCACAGCTCCCCCCAAAATGCGTCACAATCTCACCTTGTCGCCTTTGGGGCCGGCTGGTCCCCTGATGCCAGGCTCACCCGACAGCCCTGGGACACCGGTCATGCCCGGCGTGCCCGGGTCCCCGGGGCTGCCAGCGTCGCCCTGGCAAAGAGAGGGGACAAGGCTGGCACGGGGAGGGAGGGGACACGGCGCACGGGGGTCACAGCACCCTCTGCCACCACTGCGAGCCACCCCGAGCCCCTCTCACCTTCTGTCCCTTCTCGCCAGCGCCGCCGGGTCTGCCCTGGGGAAACGCACGGATGGGTCAGGATGGGGCATCCCCCCAAAAAAAATGGGCACGGAGGGCACGAGGGGCACTCACCGCTCTGCCCGGGGGGCCCGCAGGACCCCTTTCACCCGGTGGCCCCGGCACTGCCATCACTGTCGCTGTCCCTTGGAGGGCTTGAGGGCTGGGAGGGCACTGCCCGCATTGGTCGCCCTGCGGAGGGACATCCCGGATGGAAGGTGGCTTTGGGGACCGCGACACGGCGGCAGCGGGGGGCTCACGGCACCAGGTGTCAGCTGGGGAGGTGGCGGGGACAGGGGTGGCCCCAGGCCAGGGACAGGACTGGGCTCACCTTTTCTCCCTTGAGTCCCCGCGCACCTGGATCTCCCTTCTCTCCCGGGATTCCCTGCACCAAGAATCCACAGCAGAGGTGACACGACGGTCCCGAGAACTCGGTTCCGGCACCCCCAGACCCCTCCTGCACTCCTGGGCTCCCCACCCTGCACCCCCACAGTGTCCCCACTCACCGGTCTGCCCGTGGGTCCCACATGGCCGCTGTCCCCCTGAAACGGAGCAGGGTCAGGATCAGAATTAGGGCCAGGATCAGAATTAGGGTCAGGATCAGCCAAACCTGGGATGATCCAGCCATTCCCGCTCCTCCCAGGGATGTGAAAAAGGGGCGGGGGGTCACTCACCTTCTCGCCCTTGATCCCAGCCAGCCCGGAGAGCCCCTGCTGGACACCCACATGGTCACTCAGCGGCACCCACGGCATCCCCGAGGGTCACCCCGCCATGGGACAAGGGGGTCGCACCCCGGTACTCACCGGCAGCACCCCCGGCTCCCCCTCGAGCCCCTCGGCGGGGTCGCGGCGCAGCGCGGCGAGGACGCGGAGGTCGCAGGACTGGCACGAGTCCCCCTGGCATGGCAGGAGGGGACAGCTCAGGGGCTGCAGCGGCCGAGCCGGGGGGTGGCACGGTGGGTCACACACTCACCTTCTCCCCTTTCACCCCCTGGATGCCTGGATCTCCCTGGGAAGGAAAAGCAGGAGCTGGACGGTGCTCGGTGTCGCCCAGCTCCGGCTGGGGACAGCCCAGCGCAACCCGTGTCACCTACCCTGTCCCCTTTGGGTCCCGCGGGGCCGGGTTTGTCCTGGGGAAAACAGAGAGAACATCAGGAATGCTGGGGTGACACCGCTCTGCCCTCCACCCCACTAATCTTTGGGTTCGGACTCACAGAGACCCCGTCCCTGCCGGGCGCTCCGGGCTCTCCCCGCGGTCCCGGCTTGCCGGGAATTCCGATGGCACCGAGCATCCCGTCGGGGACAGTGGGACACACCTCGCACGGCTCGCCCTGCCCGGTGGGAGCAGTGAGACAGAGCCTGGGGGGCTGGGGGATGACCCCCAGGATGTCCCGGGTAGCCCCAAGGCCACCCTGTCACTGTCACTGTCACCGCACCCACCTTGTCTCCTTTGGGCCCCAGGACTCCGGGGAGACCCTGCGGGAGAAAAGAGAGGACGGGGCTGCTTCAGGGAGCCCAGGGTGTGCCCCAGTAGTGCCACCAGCACCCCTCAGCTGGCCACCAGTCGCGTCACGGGCTGATCCTGGCCCCGAGCTCGGCTGCCGCTTTTCCTAAAACCCTCCCGGCTCCCGAGCTCGGATCCCGTCACCTCTCCGGCCAAAAGCAGCCCCGACCCCGAGCCAAGAAACCCGGCCCTGACCCCGGAGTTTGGCTCCCGGCTCCCGCTACTCACGGGTGTCCCAGGCGATCCTCCGGGTCCAGGAGCTCCCGGGCTGCCCTGGAGCCAGAGATGGGAAAAGCTGAGCTCAGCAAGGGGGAACAGCACAACCCTGGGCCCCCTGTGACACCCCTGTCATCCCCCACCCCCCGGGGGGTTTCGTGCCCCCCCAAACCATGACCTTGGGTCACCCAGATGGGGTTTGATGGGTGATGGCTCCAGCTCATCCGGCTGTGGATGGGATGGCACAGCCCCCCCTGCCCTGCCAGGCCGGCTCTGGGCATGGGGGGCAGCTGGGATCTCTTTCCCTCCACTCACCTTCTCTCCCTTGGCACCTGGGGGGCCACCGGGGTCACCCTGAAAGGGACAAAGGGTGCTGTTAGCCCTGCTCGGGCAGCTCTGGCTGTGGGGTGGCACCTCGCCCCTCCCATGGCAGTGCCCACCATGGGGACACCGCCCTGGCACAGGGGATCCTCACCGGCTTCCCTGGAATGCCAATCCCTGGAGAGCCTGGCTTGCCTGGGGGTCCTGGTTCACCGGCCAACCCCTCAGGTCCCACGAGGCCGGGGTCACCCTGGAGGACAATGGGGGGGTGGCAGTGCTGGCAGTGCCACCAGGTGCCCCACCTGTCACCCCCCAAACCCTCCAGGTACCTTCTGGCCCTTGGGCCCCACCACGCAGATCTCTCCAGGCCGGCCCTGCCAGGGGGGGAGTGGCATGTAAAGGGTCCTGGGATTGGATGCCCCCACCTGGGGGACGCCCAGGTGTGCCCTGGGGGTGCCCAGGTACCACCCAGCACTACTCACATCACGCCCAGGGCGCCCTGGCTTGCCCTGCAGTCCCCCGTCGCCCTTCTCACCCTTCTGGCCCTGCAGGACAGACAGATGTCACCCGTGGTGCCACTCGTATTGTCACCCGTGGTGTCACCCAAGGTGCCCAGGTTGGTACTGGCAGGTTCTGGCACCTCTGCCACCATCCCAGGTGTCCCTGCTGCGATGCCAGGACACACAGGTGGGCTGGACTCACCTTCTGCCCCTCAGTGCCAGCTGGCCCCGGGAGTCCCTGCACGGGAAAAATGGGACAAAGTGGGTGCCCAGGTGGGCTCGTGCAGGGTCACCTCCTGCTCCTTTCATGCCCACGCGGAGCTGGACCTCCCCCCAGCCCAGCCCAGCCCAGCCCAGGGCAGGGCCACCTCCGCAGTGTCCCCACTCCTTGTCCCCAGTGTCACTTACCACCTGCCCGCGCTGTCCCTTCTCACCTCGCGGCCCCTCGGCACACTGGGAGGAGGAGGAGGAGGAGGAGGAGGTGAGAGGGGAGGCAGAGATGGGGGAGGGGGTTTGGGGGGGGTTTGGGGGGGTTTGGGGGGGTCTCACCTGCACGGGGCCATCGGGGTGGGTGCGCACACAGTCCATGCCCTGCAGAGGGAGGGAGGGAGCTCAGGGGTGAAGGGATTTGGGGGACAGGGACCCCGCAGGGTCCCCAGAAGAAGGGGACAGGCCAGGGACAGGGACATCAGGGACACTCACACGGTCACCCTTCTCCCCTTTGCCACCAGCAGTGCCAGGGAGGCCACGCTCGCCCTTGGAGCCCTGCAAGAGAGGGAGGGAGGGAGGGAGGGAGGGTGACAAACGGGCACAGAGTGGGTGACACAACGGGCACAGGGAGGGGGACAAACGGGCACAGGGTGAGTGACACAACGGACACAGGGTAGGGGACACAAAAGGGGCACACGGTGTCCCCAGGTCCCCGTGTGTGTCCACAGCTCCTGGCAGGGATGCTCTGGCACAGCATTCCCGCATTCCCGCGGGAGCTCTGGGTGTCCTGGGCGGTGACAAACCTACCTTTGGACCTGGGGGACCGAGGGTGACCTGTGGGGACAGGAGAAAGGTGTCCCCAAGGGCACGGAGGCTTCAAACAGCAGCAGCAGAGCCCTGAGCCCACCACGGTCCCCATCCTCCCAGATCTGTCCCCAAGTGCCACCACGGGGCATGAGGGGTCCCAAACGTCCCCCTGCCATCCCCCCCACACCCCAGCCAGCGGTTGCTGTAGGAATGGGGCCACATCTGGAAAGGATCAGGGGCCTCCCAGATGTTGCAGGGCGCTGGGCCAGGAGGAGCTGTGGGGTCGTGGGGGGCTGGTGGCAGCACCCCGGTGGCTTTTGCCACCCCCAGGTCACAGCCCAGCCTGGCCAGCTCGGGGTGCCCGTGTCCAGTGCCACACTCACATTTCCTGGTGCCATCTGGGGCGAGCAGGGAGGGCACTGGAAGAGACAGGGATGGAAGCTCAGAACAACTCCATATGGCACCCCAAACCCCACAGCAGCCAAAACCCCACAGCACCCTCAAATCACACAGCACCCAAAACCCCACAGCAGCCAAAACCCCACAGCACCCTCAAATCACACAGCACCCAAAACCCCACCCTGGCACGATCCCACCCCTGGCACGATCCCATCCCTGATCTGCACCCCTGCCATGATCCCACCCCCAGAACGCAGCAATGAATCCTCGCAGTGGGATGAGGGATCCCAGAGACATTCAGGGATCCCAGAGACATTCAGGGATGAGGAACAGGAGCACTGGAGACGTTTCCCAGCTCTGGCAACGCTCCGGAGCCGCTCGGAGGGAACAAAGAGGCCCTTGGCCATAGCTGGGATGGCTCCAGCAGCAGCACAGAGCGAGTGGGGCCTCAATTCCTGCTCGGGGAAGCAGAGCAGCCGCTCCTCCCGGAGTTCCTGCAGCTCTGGGAGCAGCCGGGAGTTCCCAAATGTGGCAGGGACAAAGCCAGCCTGGGTCTGGGACAGCGGGTGGCACCCTGGGATGGCGCTGGAAGGGGAGCAGAGCTGCGTGTGCCAGGTTTGGACACCCTCACCTTTTCTTTGGGATCGTCCCTCAGGCTGGTCCTTCCCGAGGTTCTCCCCGGCTCCTGTAGGGAGGGAAGAGCAGCTGGTGGTACCTGCCGGGATTGTCCCACCCCTCTCCGGGAATCCCGGGTTATCCTGCCCGGGCACCCAGGGATGGGGCAGCGCTGGCACCACAGGAGCCTCCCCCTCCCTCATTCCCTCCGGACACGGACAGCGCCCTCCCGAGCCTCCCTCCGGCTGGAAAAAGGGAGACAGAGAATTTCCAGGGGCTGGATCAACGTGGATACATCGGGCCAGGCATGGGATGGGGACGGGGATGGGGATGGGGATCGGGATGGAGATGGAGTCGGGACAGGGATGGGAACCCAGGATAGGGATGGAGACTGGGATGGCACAAGGATGGGGCCGGGGATGGGGATGAAGATTGGGATGGGACCGAGATAGGGACGGGGATGGGAGTAGGATGGAGCCGGGGGTGGGGAATGGGGTCGGAGTCAGGGATGGGATCAGGATACGGCTGGGATTGGGATGGAGACATGGATGGGAGCAGGATGGGGCCGGGGATGGAGACCGGGATGGGGCCGGGGATGAGGATGGAGACAGGGATAGGCCGGGATGGGGCTGGGGGTGAGGATGGGATCGGAACCAGGGATGGGACAGGGACAGGGCTGAGGTGGCGCTGCCGGAGCTCACGGTGCCCAGCGGCTCCTCCAGGCAGAAGCAGCGGGTGAACACCCGGCCCTCGGGCTGCGGCACCATCTCGATGAGGTTGCTGCTCTGCATCAGCTCCGCTTGCCGCCGAGTCTTGGGCGCTTCCGTCTGGCACTGCAGGGACACAGCGGGGTCACACGGAGGCTGCCGGGGGACAGCCGGGACGGTGGGGACAGGCAGCACCAGGCGGTGACACAAAGGGGACAGACCTGGTGTCCCCTGAGCGCGCACTGGGCAGTTCCAGGGACCGGCTGGGATTGGGGTGGGAGCTCGGGGACATTCAGGGGCACTCAGGGGCACTCGAGGGCACTCAGGGACACTCGGTGGCAGTCGGGGTCACTCACCCCGCTGGCCGAGATCTCGCAGCACCCCTCCTGCCTGGCCAGCTCGGCGTCACAGTAAATCTGGGCTTGCTGGATGTCAAACTGCGGGACGGGACACGGGCGGGGGGTCAGGACTGGCCCCGACCCCGCAGGCAGAGCTGCCCTGACCCCACAGCCACTCACCCGGACCGGGCTGCCCCGCACGGCATCCAGCCCCAGGAAGGTGTTGCCCTCCGGGGCCAGCGCTCGCCGAGGCCCCAGCGGCTTGGAGGAGATGGAGGCGCAGTCCAGGTGCACGGACACGGCGTGGCCCTGCACGGCCACCACCACCTTGTGCCACCGCCCATCGAACAGGGACGCCACGGCCTTGCCCCCGAAGACGGCGCTGACGAAGGTGGTCCCCGGCGCCCTGGCCTGGAACTCCAGGCTTTTCTCGGGGCCGTGCACGGACAGGGAGAGCTGGGCACAAAGGGGACAGTGTCACACTGAGGGATGGCTCCTGGCTGTCCCCTGGTGTGTCCTGACACATCCCTGGGATGTACCTGGGGGTATCCCTGCCGGTCGGTGACCTGGAACAGGTACCAGTGCTCCCCGGTGCTGTTCTTCTTCAGCAGCAAGGTGACAACCAGGGTGAAGGTGGGGGGCAGCCCCCGAGGGAACACCTGCCTGTGGGGAAAGGTGTTGGGGTGCTCTGGGTTGGTGACATCCATCCACAGGGCACTTCCAGGTGGCAGCATCACCCCGACAATCCCCCGTGGGTCCTGCCGTGATCTGTCCCCACTGCTGGCACCCCAGATGCCATCCCAGTGGATTCAGCCCCACACTGCACCCCAAAGATGCCCCTGCTGGGGTGATAGCAGAGCCCAGGGCTGTGCACTTATCCCAAAATTTTGTCCCTGGAAAGCCAGGAAACGCATCCATCATCCCCAAGGCAGCCGTGGCAGCCTTTCCCCAGCTCGCCCACAGCAATTAAACCACTGGAAAGATTTGCTCCGGGCTCTGCTCCGCTCCCGGCCTTGGCTCCACAACCCGCGGCTTTCCAAGCCACTGCTCTGGAGCTGGGCCAAGGGATGGGGACTGGGGCAAGACCAGCGCTCCACGGGGCACGGGGACACCCTGACTGGCCACTGAGCTGGGTGGGCACCCATAGGATTTCACAGCCTGGCTACGGGGCTGTCCCCAAGGCTGGATCTGGGATGCCAGAAGCCCCCGGCCAAGAGCAACAGCAGCCTGGAGCATCCTCCACCCATCCCAAAACCATGCAAGGATTTGGCTGCCCAGGCTGGATCTCCTCGCCCTCGGGAGAGCCCCATGCCCGGCACAGCTCTGTGCCAGCCCCGGGGCGATGTGGGGACAAACCGCAGCCATTTCCTGCAGGAACAGCTCCCGAGGACCTGGATCTGCTCCTGCTTTGCCACGCTGCAGCATCCCTGCCAGCCCTGGCACTGTGGGCACCAGAGACGGAGGGGACAGGGGACAGTCCCCCTGTGCAGCCCCCCACACTTCCAGCAGTGCCTGCTCGGAGCTGAGCAGCCTCTGGAGCTCGTCTGGACCCCAAGAGCAACCACGGAGCAGCCACAGAGCCCTGCTTGCTCAGGGTTTGGCCACCACCCAGCAGAACCGCGGCAGTCCGGGGTTTACTTTCGAGGAGGAAGGTGTTGGGGCAGCCCCAGTGTCCCCAGTGTCCCCACGGGTGACACGGAGCTCCCTGGCATCCCTGGCACAAGCTAAGGGCAAAGTCTACCCAGCCCCCAAATTTACAACACCCGGGGATGGTGCCTGCAGGAGCTTTGGGTCACCTGAGGGTCACTCAGGGCCACCTCACGGGTCACCCAAGGCCACCTCTTGGGTCACCCAGGGCCACTCACTGCGTGGGCTGGACCAGGGGCACGGTGCCCAGGCGCAGCACCGCCGGCCCCCGGGCGCTGCGGATCTTCTTGATGGACGAGATCTTCAGCAAGTCGAACCTTTTAATCAGGTTAAAACCTGCAGGACAGAGCGAGGGACATGACACCTGGGATAGGTGACAGGTGACAGTCCCCAGGCAGGACACAGAGCCCATCCCGGGGTGTCAGGAGACCCCTGAGAGGGAATTTCCTTACCCGTGACATTCTCGTATTTGTCCCCAACCAGATCCTCGTCCCAGAGCTGCGGGCACAGCTCCCCTGTGAAGCACATCAGTGTCACTGCAGTGTCCCCAAGTGGGAGCACACAGAGCTCCCCAAGCCCAGGAGGGTCTCGGGGTGCTGCCAGGAGCCCCCCGAGGCAGCGCAGACCGAGCAAACCCCGCTCCCACAGCAGCTGCCGGGAGTGGAGCGGAGCTGGAGCGCTCCAGGAGCAGCTCGGAGGGGACAGAGCTGGCCCTGTCGCCTCCCGCAGGTGAAATGCTTTCCCCAGCTCTGTTTTGCCTCCAGACAGCCCCGCGGCTGGAATCAGCATCAGGACACTCGGACGGGTGCCAGGGACACCCACAGTGGCACCGAGAGCTGCCCTTTCCTGTCCCATCCCAGAGCTGGTGGCCCTCGGGGACAGGCGAGAGGACCCAGGCGGAGGCTGAGGCGCAGGAAATGCCGTGTCAGGCGCGGTCACGGGGGTGCTGCTGCTGTTCGCAGGGATAAATCACGGCTCCGGCAGCACCGAGCCACCTCCAGATGCGCCAGATGTTGGGAGGTGCGAGATAAAGGAGTAAACAAGGGGGGAGGGAGAGAGGGATTCGTTTTGTCTCCACGTAAACCGGACCTGGAGAGGGATGGGCACCAAAAATTCTCCCACCTCTTCCTTGGTGGGTGTTCCTTGGGGGGTCTCTGACCGCCCCAGACCCTCTGTCCACCAACTTGTGCCCCAGGCTGAGCACAGGGCCAGCAGCGGCGTGGGGACACCAGGGGACACCAGCCACAGCCACAGCAGTGGGAGCTGTGAATGTCAAAGCCTGGGGCTGACATCGCCCTCAGCAGGGCAGGGGACACAAACCGAGCATAAATCACCCCTTTGGAGCCTCTCCCAGCCCTGCTGGGGATCCCAAGTGAAAATCTCGCCTGTCCAAGCCTCTGTCCCTCAGGAAAGGCCGGGACAACGGGAGGCCACGCCGTGGCGGGCAACAGGAGAGGGTGACAATGACAGTGACAATGACAGTGACAATGACAGTGACAATGACAGTGACAGGGTCTCCTCCTGGCCAAACCCGGGCCCCCCGAGCCGAGCCACCGCTCCACCCCCACCGAGCCTGATGCAACCACGGCGTCGCTCCCCTCGGCTCCTCCCCTGGAGCACGGAGCTCATCGGGACCCACACGCAGGCCGGGGACATCAGCCATGTCCCCCTGTCCCCAGCCGCACTTGGACACCCCCCAGCCCTCCACCATCATGGCCAGACCTCTTCCCGACTCCATCGGGAGCTCTGGGCATCCTCACCCTGCCCGGAGTGGTCCTGGCTCACCTGCCCCGCCCGGACCCGGCTCCGGGCACGCTGCCCTGGCTGGCCCCGAGTGTCCCCTGGCGGGACAGTGGCCAAGCGCCATCCCTCCCTGATGGCCAAGGCTGTGGGGGCGGTGTCGGGGTGTCCCGGGCTCGCTCGGCTCGGCTCTCCCTGGCCCCCTGCCCGCATGTGATGTTGAGATTTGCTCAGTCCGCAGCCACCGCTGCAGGCCGGGCACGTGGGGACCTGGCACAGCTCACGGTGTCTCCGGCCACCAGGGTCTGCCCCAGACAGGCAAGGAGGGAGGTGGCTCCCAAGCCACCTAAATGTCATGAAGAAATCGGGCTTTTTCAATGTAATAATCGGGCTTTTTCAATTACTATGGGATCCCAGAAATATCCAAATTCTGGGAAAATAGCAATCAACAGAGAAATGATTATTGGAAAGCCCTCATCCCTGGTGGTCCTTACCTTCGGCTGGCAGCAGCTCCTTCCCCTGGCAGGCGCTGACGAGCCCGGCGAGCGCCAGGGCCCAGAGACCCCTCATGGTGCCCGTGGCAGAGGCTCAGGGCCCGCACGGCCGCCTGCAAGGGAGACACCCCGGGCAGCAGCGGGATGGGCACCTGGTGGCCACCAGCCCGTGAGGTTGCCCACACCAGGAAAGCCACCAGCATGGAGTGGCGCTGACCCTCCTGGCCGTGGCTCGGTGATGTTTTGGGGGGTCAGAGTGTCCCCCATGCATCTGCTCCACACACACCCCCAGTCTCAGCATCCCAGCATCCCTGGGTGTCAAAGCCCAGCACCCGGATTTGGATTTATACTTGGGATTTAGCCCAAACATTCAGAAATGCCATGACTGAGGTTCCCCAGAGTGGAACCGGCCACCTCCTGCGTGCACCCACCCGGGAAGGTCTCACCATCGCCCATTTTTGTCTCCCTGTGGATCCCGGGGTGTCCCTGCAGGTCACCCCGACCTGACCTCCCTCCTGCTTCCTGCCACGAGGCAAGCTGGGGCTGCAGGCAGGGAGCCGGGGCCGGGACAGACCGGACACGCTCGGCTCCAGGGGCTGCTGCCAGAGCGGGACGTGCATCCCTGTTCTCCATCCCACGCACAGGCCCCGGGACCCCCGGCAGCGGGGCCACCCCTGTCCTGCCTCTCCCGCATCCCCCAGGCTCCCAGCCCGCCTGTCCCCAACCCCTTCACAGTTGTCCCTTGCGCTGCCACCCTGGCCTGGCATTGCCTGCACCCCCCCAGCCCCAGCTCGGCTCCCCCCAGCCCGCTCCTCGCCTTCCTTGCTCCGCACCCTCCGCACCGGCGGGTCCCCGCGGCCCCGGGGCGTCATTAACTCCGGTAATTAACGGGGAATCCCCCCTCGTCCCGTCCCGTTCCGTCCCGTCCCGTCCCGTCCCGCCGCAGGGCCGGGCTCCTCCGAGCTCCGCCCGCCCCCGGTGCGGGGCTGCCCCGGGCTCACCTGTGCGGGGCTCGGCGGGGACAGGGGGTGCGGGACACCGGGAACTGCGCCGCGGGACACCGGGAACTCCGCCGCGGGACACCGGGAGCCGCCGCGCCGCCCCCGCCGCCTTCCCCGCCTCCCTCCGGAGAAGAGCGGGGGGAGCCCGAGCCGCCCCCCAAGCGCTGCCCGCCCTCCGCACCACCCCCCCAAACCCGGGGGGGCTCGGGCCGCCGCCTGCCTTCGCATCTCCGCCCTTCTCCTTCTCCTCCTCCTCCTCCTCCTCCCCCGGGCGCCGCCCCCGGCAGCGCTTTCCTCTCTCCCCACCCTCCTTCCCCCCCTCCCGGCTTTGGATCCCGGCCCAGAAGAGGGGAACCCCAATGCCGGGGGTGGGGTGTAGCCGTCCCTTCCTCCCCACAGGGAGCCGAGAGCAGCAGCGGGTGCTGACAGGGGTGGTGGCACCTCTGGCCAGAATGAAGGACGGTGGCCCTCAAGGATGCTCCTGCCCTGGCACCACGCCAGGAGCAGCTCCGGGCAGACCCCGAGGCTCTGGGACAGCCAGCCCGCTGTGTGACACGGACCTGCTGTCCCCTCCCTGCTCCTTGGGGTGCCTTGGGGACAGTCTGGCTCTCAGGGCGAGGTGCCCCGGGGTCAGAGCGCTGAGACGGGATCGCTGCCACCACCGTCCCTGCCGCTGGCACCGCCGCTGCTCCCACGTCCCCAGCAGCAGCGCTGCTGATTTCCCAGAGCCCTGCCAAGCCCCGGAGGGATCCGGCGCCCATCCCAGCTCCCGACATCCAGCCCCGCGCCGCTGGGACGTGCCAGCCTGGAATTGTGCCCCGGGGCCTGGCTGCCCCGCTCTGCTCCATCCTCCCATTCCCAAGCGTGCCACGCCGCCCTGATTCCCCAAAAACAGGCAGGGAACGAGCCCAGCTGGCAAAATGTTGGGTCTAGGGGGGTGAGAAGCATCTGTTGGCATCTCCATCGCTGCATCGCCGTGCTGGGATGGCACAGGACCCTTAGGATGGCTCAGCTGCGTTTTCTCCCAAATTGTGATGGATCTATTTAAGCTGCAGCTTTACAGGGACGCATGGATCTCCATAAACTCGCTAATTAACAACTGCTAGTTAAGCAGCGGCAGTAAATTAGCTGTCGTGGGCAACCCCAGTCTCTGCGACGTGGTGACAACGCTCCCGCGAGGTGCCCGCTGAGGTAATTAAGGGTAATTAAAGCAAGTGGGAACGAAAACACAGCGAAACTTCTCTCGTTCCCGATGATTGTTCACCTCGAGCTGTTCTTTGTTTGGGGCCACCCAGCAGCGATGAACCTGGGCCGGGAGCGCTTGGGGGGTCTGTGTGTCCTGTGAGTGGGGGGCAAGGCCCCAAAACTGGCCCCACACCCCATCCCAACCCCACAGCAGAGCAGGGATGAAGGGCAGCCTCATCCTCTCCAGCTCGCAGGATCCTCAATTCATCTGCAAAACATTTTGGAGGGGTTACAACCGAGGCACCCTTCCCGTGCCTCAGTTTCCCTCACTTCCCAAGGTGTCCCTCTGGTTGTCCCCAGCGCAGTGGCACAAAGCGACCCCGATATCCCCAGGGGTGGCAGCAGCTTGGAAAACTCCGCTCCGCGCAGCTCCCGCTTCCCGTTGCTGTTCCAGCGTGCACGGGATCGGCATTTCCAGAGGGAAGAAGAATCTGGATCCCGCCTCCCCAGAACTCTCGCTTGGAGCGGCGCCGAGCGGGGGGATGGAAAGCAGGATCCTGGAGCCCCTGCCCACCATCCCAGCATGGAAAAAAAGCAGAGGCACGCTGTGCTTCCAAGAAACTGCCGCGCCGCCTGCCAAAAAACACGAGCCGGAGCAGAGCCCGACAATTTTCGGGCTGGAGATAATTTTGCCTCCCAGCCCGAAGAGTCACCGCGGCGGTTTTGTTACCCTGAGGCTCCTCACTTCTCCCACCGAGCTCAGCACCCCCAAAAAGTTCCCCAAATCCAGGGAATGAGGGTTGGGATGACGCCGTCCGGGACCGCGTTGGCTCAGAGGCAGCTGCCGGCCTGGCCAAAGCGCAGGAGGGAATTCCTGCGGCGAGGATTTCAGCGGCTCAGCATTAATTTCTGCACAATTTCCACCCCCCGCCCCTCCCCGCCTAATTCCACTCAGGAAGGAAAGCGCCTGCAGGAATTCTTTCCAGCTTCGTCGGGCCGTTTGTATGCGCGGTGCTAGAGCAGCACTTTTGCCTCTTTTTGGTGAAATTTCTTTCCCAATTCTTCGGGCGAAGCTCTCCCGTCCCCCCCCCCGCGGCCGCGCAGCCTCAGAGCCGCTTCTCCATCATTTCCTCCCCCCTAAACCGCACATTTTTGGCACGGGGAGGGTGGGGGGGGACACAGCCTGGGAGCTGCAGATGGAAAATGACTCCGGAACTCTGGGATCTGCTCTGAGCCACCCTGTACCCCCCATCCCGCGGGATTCGGGGCTGTCCCTTGTCCCCTTTTGCTGGGACACACCACGAGCCTGTGCCTCTCTCCCGGGCTCCGTTCCCTCGCCCCATCTGGCGTCTCCATGAGTAATAAAAGCTGCTAATTGCCAACAGATGCCCCAGGAAACCCTGACGCTGCCTCTCGCGGCTGTGTTTGGCTGGGAAGGAGAGGAGGGGAGCTGGAGCAGGCCCCGGATCCCCCAGAGCAGGGGGCGGGGGGATCCCAGTGCGTGGCAGAAACCAGAGCCGGAGGATGTGGCTGCCTTTACCAGCAGAATTAGGGACACCCCAAGGAGGGGATGGTGCCCCTGACCCACACCCTCCATGGGGCTGGGAGCCATGGGCGAGCCCCTGGCAGTGCCAGGACCTGTCACCCACGGTCCTGACCCCTGGCATGGGCAGCCAAAATCCTCGTGCCCGTTCCAGCGCCCTCCCCGGGCAGCTGGATCCCCCTTAGGAGGTGGCAGTGGAATAATTTGGCTCCTCCCCCACCCTCCTCTTCACTCCCATCACCACATTGGAACCCCCAAATGGCTTCTTCCTGCACCCCAAACCCGAACTGGGCGCTGCTGGGATGAACTGGGAGGTGACATTGGTACTGCCATCCCCTGGGGGCTGGGGACAGGCTCCCCCACCCCAAGGGTCACATCGTGTCCCCGTGTCCCAGCACAGGCACTGTGGGGCTAGGAGCAGCATCTCCTGTCCTGTCCCGTGGTCCAAACTGGGCAGTGACCACCAACCCGAACTGGACAGTGACCAACTCAAACTGGGCAGTGACCAACTCAAACTGGGCAGTGTCCTTTGCTCTTTCCAGGCCTGTCCTGTCCAAGGGAAGCCCTCGGGAAGCTCGGGGGGCTTTTCCCAGAGGGAAGGAGCAGCCGTGAGCGGGATCTGCTCCCAGCATGGCACAGCCATGGCACTCACAGCACGAGGTTTTGGTGCCGTGATCACTCACAGCACGAGGTTTTGGTGCCGTGATCCACACCACGGATCAAAATCTCTCATCCCAGATGTGCTGAGAGCCGCCAAGCTGAGATGTCCTCTCCTCCAGCACCTCTGTCGCGACACAGCTCCTGCTCCGGGCATTCCCACCCGCAGCTGCTCCTCCTCCTGCCCCAGCTCCGGATTCCAGGATGCTCCGGCAGTGCCGGGCAGCCCACCTGGAGCTGGGTGGCCTCTGAACTTCCTAATTTCCTCACAGATTAATTAATATATAATTACTGCTCCCGGCTGCGGTGATCAGATGCTCATTTGCAGCGCGTGGCTGCAGGATCAGCCCTGCTCGGGGGGGATTTTTTTGGGTAGACAGAGCCGGGGGGGGGTCCCCACTGGGTGACAGCCACCCCCAGGCGAAGCACGAGGCGGCGGCCGCGGCCCCACGGCACCACAGAGAGTGAAATTTTATTTCCAACAACGACAGCACCTGCCCCGTGGGGTGGGGACGGTGGGGAGGGCTGGGAGGGGGCGGCCGCGGGGGTCCCGGGGTTTTTGGGGGGGAGAGGGCGGGGGAAAGTCCCGGGGGGCGGCCGCTCGCGTGCACACGGTGCACGGCGTGAAGAAACATCCCGGTAGAAAAGAACAAAGGTTTGAGGGCCTCGACGGCCGGTCCTGCCCCGGGGAGGGTGCAGGCGTGAGCGTGGGTGAGCGTTTTGGGGAGGGGGGGATGGCGCGGGTCCCCTCCACACCCGCGCCCGGGGGGGTGGCAGGAGGAGGAACCGCATGAGGACGAGTGGGAGGCGGCTCTGCCGGGGGGTAAAACGGCTCCGGCCAGGCAGGGACCCCCTCCCCACCTCACCCCGGCTGCCCCGGAGCACGGAGCAAACCCAGCGCGGCGGCTCCGGGGGCCGCGCACGGGGCGGAGGCGGCGGCGATGGGCGCGGGGCTCACACCTCCGTCTGGAAGTCGCCATCGGCCGCGTCCAGGCCCGCACAGGGGCTGTCCCAGTCTGCCCGGCACAGCTCCAGCCGGTCCCGCTGGGCGCTGGGCAGCGAGCCCAGTGTCATCGCCTTGAATGTGCTCCATGGCTTGGGCGGCGCGGCCGGAGCCTTCGGCCGCTGCTCCTCGGGGACATCCTGCGGGGTGAGGGGCAGCTGTGACCTGGCTCTGTCCCACAGCCACCTCCAGCCCTTCCAGGATGGGATGGCACAACCCCCAGGAGGATCTCAAGGAACTTACGTTGCCCGTGCTTTTGTCCCCGCCGCCCGACGAGACGCTCCACCGCTTTTCTCGCTGCGGAAAAACCCCAGCGCTCAGCCCTGGCGCGCCCCTGGGTGTCCCCAATCTCGCCAGGGTGTCCCCAGCCTCCCCGAGGTGTCCCCAGTCTCCTCGGGGTGCCACAGTCCATGCAGGAGGAGGTAAAGGGTTCAGAGCAGGGCAGGATGGGACCTCCAGGACCTCACCTTGGAGGAGCCGGTGGACGGAGCCCGGTACCGGTCCAGCGTGTGGAATTTCTGGTTGAGCTCGTGGTAGAGCTCGGAGTGGCGTTTCCGTGTGTGCATCACCTTCTGCGGGGGCAGAGCAGAGCCTGTGGCCACCGGCGCTGCCCGCTGTCCCTCGGCATTGTCACTGTCCCTGTCCCTGTCCCCGTCCCTGCCTTCCTGGGCCATCCCGGACAAGCAGCAGAGCCCACTCCACGCTCGTCATCGGTGTTTTAATCCAGAGCCAACGCTTGTTACTGCCTGGTCTAAACCCCTCAGAGCTGCCGGAGGGGTAAAGGGAGTGGGGACAAACTGGATCAGTCCCCCACGATGGCACCGGTGTCACCTCCATGGCAGGACTTACCTCGAAGTCCAGGTCAGAGTACCGCAACCTCTTCCTCTGGCAGGGGGACAGGCAGGAGCAGGGGGAGGAGACGGAGAAGAAAAGGGAAAAGTCTTTGCAGGTCCGGGATGAGGGCGAATCAGGCTTTAGGGGCTCAT
This sequence comes from Sturnus vulgaris, assembly GCF_001447265.1. The sequence continues at coordinate 534,706 of NW_014650664.1, forward strand.
GCCAGCCCCAATCCATGCCCGGCTGGGGGACACGGAGCTCATCCCCCCAAAGGAGGGATGGCCAAGGGGGATGGCACGGGGGGGGGGATATCCATGCAACCCTACACGTGCACGCGTGTCCTGGCACACACCTCCCACCCCCACACACAGCACCAGCCCCCCGCTCACCTCCAGGGACCCCACTTTCATGGCAGAGCCGGGCACGGTGCGGGGCATGGTGCGGCTGCGCTCCGACAGCTCCGAGGCCAGGATCTGCCTCACCGTGGGATGCTGCTTGAACTGGAGGCCGTAGGGAGCCTTCACCGTGGCGTAGGGCTGGTTCAGGTTCACATTGACGTGATCCACGGCCACAAAACCGGGATAGGCATCCCCTTCTGCCGCCGGGCGCCCCGTCCCGCCGGGCACCGCCTCCTCTGCACCGGCACCGAGCGTGCCCTCGTCCCGGGGGAAGGGCTTGAGGCTGCCGGTGCGGCGGGGCAGCATCATGTAATCGCTCTCGCGGGGGGGCTCGGGGGCCCGGATCCAGCCGTATTCCAGCGGCCTCAGGCTGCTCTCCGTGCACAGGTAAACGGGACCCGGCGCCTCCAAGCTGAGCTGCTGCGCCGGAGGCTCGCCCAGCTCCGTCAGACCCGCCACAACGTTGGGCGTCATTTTGGGCACCTGCACCAGGATGCTGGTCGGGGGGATGTTCCCTGGCAGGCTGGAGAAGCCCAGGCCGCCCTCCGAGGTCGTGTTGAGCTTGGGGTCTTCGTCCCCGTCCAGGGAGATGCGGGACAAGGTGCCCGTGATGGTGGCGGGGTTGCAGGTGTTCACCTCTTTGAACAGCACTGTGGGCAGGGAGGGGGGGTCAGAGCCAGCCCTGAGGGTGGGGGGCACAGAGGGGACCCCCCGGTTGGTGCTGCCTGTCCCTCGCAGGTGTGGCACGGTGACAACAGAGGAGAACTCACCTGTCTGACACGCCAGGTCAACGTCCTTTTCAAAATCTGTCTATAAAAATCCAGAAAGAGGGGAGAGAGCGAGAAGAGAGAGGAGAGAAAGAGAAGGAGAGAGACGGGGAAATGAAGCAGCATGGCCGGCACGGGCAGCGGGCGGGGTCTCCAGGGGGGGACCCACTCACCAGGATCTGCACCTGCCCGTTCTTGCAGGAGTCGGGCGAGTTTTCATTCTCCTCGCTCCTGCACCCCCCCATCTGACACTTGACCACGTCCTGGACCTGCGGGGACAGAGCCGGTCACGGCCCCGCGGCCAGGGCTGGTCCCCGGCGCCCCTCCGGCGCCTCCCCACCTCTCGGCGCAGGAAGCCGTGCACGGTGATGATGACGAAGCCCTGGACGGAGTTGAAGACGGCGAAAAGGACCTGGAAGAGGATGGAGCGCCGGTCGGTCATGGCGAGCACGGCCGACATCCAGGTCAGCGCCAGCAGAGGCAGGACCACGCAGGAGCTCCACAGCGATGCCCTGGCGCAGGGAGAGAGGGGCCGGGGTGAGCCCGTGGGGTGTGGGGGTGCCCCGGGATAGCCCCCCCCCCCAAACCAGCACCGCCCCCCGCCCCCTGCAGCAGCCCCCCCGAGCCTCGCCCCGCGCCCCACAAGCATGGCCGGGGCTGTGTCACCCAGCTGTCCCCTCTTCCTCGGTGTCCCCAAGCCAGTGCTGGCTGGGAATTGAGGGTTGAGGGGGCACCTGTAGGCTTCAGTCCCCCCCCACAAGGTGTGTCCCTGTCCCCACACAGCCACAGGGTGCTGGGGAGGGGGACGCGGGGCCACCACCACCAGAACAGCAGAGAGCGGATTTTGGTTTTTTCCCTCTTTTTTTTTCTATTTTTTAGCAGTGAATTTTGGGGCTGCCTCTGTTGTGACTAAACCCCCGTGAGCGAGGATTTCGGCAGCCTCACACGCCGGGAAGAGAATCCCGGGGACACCCCCGAGCCCCCCCAAAGGCCAGAAGAGCCCCCCCAACCCCAGCAATGAGGTGACCTGCCATGGGAAGCCATGCCATGCAGACGTGATGGGACACCCCGCCCCGAGCACACAGCATCACCCTTCCATCCTTCCTTCCTTCCTTCCCCTCGGGGACCCCCAACCCGACCCCAAACCCCCTCGAGGAGACACCCAGAGCCCCCCCCCCCCCCCCCCCCCGGGCTGTGCTCGGGGCGGGGGGCGCGGGGGTCTCGGGACGGGCACTAACATGGCACTGCTGGCGGTGGCGGAGGTCATGGCCGCGCTGGACACCACGCCGCACTTGGTGCATTTCAGCAGCAGGCTGCCGCACGGGGGGGGCTCGGAGCTACGAGCCCACCGCCCCCCCGGCGCCCCCGCGGCCAGGACCGGGCCAGGACCGGGGGGGAGGAGGAGGGGAAATTGGGGGGGGGGGGAAGGGGGGGATGCAGGCACAGGGGAAAGGGGTGAGGGGGAGCAAGGCAGGACGGCGGGGAGGGGATGGACAGATGGATGGACAGATGGGTGGACGGACACAGGCAAAAAGCAAATGGGAGGAGGAGAAGAAAGAGAGAGAAAGAGAGAGAGAGAAAGCGCCGGGTTAGTCGGGGGCGGCAGCTGTTAATGGCGACGGGGGGGGTGGCCAAGCGGCAGGGGAGGGGGCGGGCACGGAGTGGGGGGGAGGGGGATGCGGCCTTCGGACCCCCCTTCCCCGAGGGAAGGAGCGGGGGGGTGGCTGCCCCCCCCAAATTCTGCCCCTCCAGCGACCCCCCCCCAACAAAATGGGGGAGCGCTCACCCCCGGGCTTGGCCCCCCCGCTGATGCGGTGAAATCTGCGCCACCCTCATCGCGCTGCCGGGACACCCCCCCATGCCCAGACCCCCGGGCAGGGGGCGGGGGGCGGGGGGCAGCCCCAGCTCGCTGCTTTTTGGACTTATCTGAAATGCCGTCGCGGGACATGAGCTTGTTGAAGACGATGATGCCCACCAGCATGTTCACCTGCGGGACGGGGTGGGCTCAGGGCTGGCACGGACCCCCCTGCCCGCGGCAGCAGCTGCCACCAGCCCCCCTCGGGTGAGTTTTGGGGGACAGCTCACCAGCACGATGACAGCAGCGGGTCCCACGAAGGCGTAGAGCAAGCCGCCCTCCAGAGAGAGCCAGCAGCTGCAGGGGACCGTGGGTGACACGTCAGGGGACAGCCCTGTCGCCATCCCCTGCTCCCGACCAGCCCGCAGCAGCCCCCGTGTCCCCTGTCCCCTGTCCCCACGTACTAGCTCGCTGTCCCGTAGCCTTTGGTCCGCGTGAAGCCAACGGAGACGGCGACCACGAGGGCTGGCAACCCTGGAGAGGGGACACGAGGCTGGAGGAGCTGGAGGAAGGTGACATTGTCCCCCTTCCCGTGCCAGCCCCAAGGGTGGGGACAGCCATGGGGGTCCTCTGCGACAGCTCCCCGTGACCTGAGGGTGTCCCATCCGAGACACCTGGGTCTGCTTTCCTGCACCGTGCCTCAGTTTCCCCTCTGATGAGCCTGGGGGGTAACAGGGACGTGCCAGGGGTGCCCCCCACCCACCCACGCTGGGATCTTACCCCATCCCAAGCACAGGAAGCGCTTCCTGACCAGGCGTGTCCGGATCCGGCCGATCACCGCCAGGTACGACTGCCAGGCCTCGGTCAGCACCCAGCAGAAGGACGAGAGGAAGAAGAAGTGGAGGAAGGCGGCGGTCATGGTGCACACGCCCTGCAGGGTGGGGACACGGCGACATCAGAGGGACACGTGCCTGGCACCGCAGTGGTTAAAGCCCCACGCCCACGGCGAGGTTTGTGTCAAAGGCACCGGCGAGCGGGGGATTTAATCCCGGGATCGAGTTAATCCAAATCCAATCTGCTGCTGGGAGCCAGCAGGGGACGAGGCGAGTGGCCTGGGACCCCACCGAGGGTGGTGGCAGGGTGGTGGCAGGGTGGTGGCACCCACCTTGCTGAGCATCTGGGACTGGCCCACGAGGATGAGGATGTTGGAAGCCAGGATGGAGACACAGAAGTTGAGCAGGATGATGGAGCGCTCTGACTTGATGAACCTGCGGCAGGAGCGGCGTGGGGCCGGGGGGCCACTGTCCCTGTCCCTTGTCCTTGTCCCTTCTCCCTGTTCCTGTTCCTGCCCCTTTTCCCTGTCCCTGTCCCTTTTCCCCCTCCCTGTCCCTTTTCCTTGTCCCCTGTCCCTTGCTGTCCTGGGCCAGCCCAGGCATTTTCTCCCACTCAGATTTTCCATTCCCATTTACCCCAATGCTGCCGAGCCTTCCCCAGTGCCGTGCCCCCCTTTGTCACCTCCTCCCCACACGGCCCCAGGTACCCCCCAGGTGCCCCCCAGGTGCCCTCCAGGTGTTCCCAGGTGCCCAAGTGCCCTCGGGTCACCTCCAGAAGGCCGCGTAGATCACCAGCAGGGTCAGCAGGGCCATGCAGGACACCGACGGTGTCCCCGAGGGGTCCATGGCCTGGGGGGACACCGGGGGGGGACTGGCTGAGCCCAACCCCCCCCCTCACTGCTCCCTGCCAGCCCCCTGCCCCCTCCACCCCCTCACTGGGGACCCCCGGGTGCCACAGGGGGGTCGGTGACAGTGGTGGCACCTTCTTGGGGACCCCATGCCAGCATGGGGACAGCAGTTGGGCGGGGGGGGCAGGGCTGCCCCCTCCCCTCCTGGCACGCAGGACTGGGCTCTGGGGACCTTGGCAGCCCCTGCCCACACAGACCCACCCTGCTGGGGGTTCTGGGGGTGCTGGGGAGTTCTGGGGGGTACTGGGGAGATTCTAAGGATGCTGAGGGGTGCTGGGGGAGTGCTGGGTGTTGCTGGGGGTGTTGGGTGGTTCTGGAAGGTGCTGGGGGGGGGTGTTGGGGGAGTTCTGGGGGGGGTTGGAGGTTCTGGGGGTGCTGGGACCCTTCCCCTGGCCGGTGCTGGACGCCCCCACCCTCCAGTGCCCACCCCTTCCGTGCCCATCCCTCGGGACCCCCTCCCCGCTCAGCCCGGGGGTCACCCCATACCCACACCCCGTGTCCCCAGCCCGGTCGTGGCTGTCCCCAGCCTGTCCCCTACCAGGTCTTTGGGCAGCTGGGCGAGGACGGCGAAGGTGGCGAGCTGGCGGCACTGGCATTTGGTGTGCGCCGGGAGGGTCTCCAGGGTTTGGCAGCTCTCCGTGTCCCAGTTTCCCAAGCCAGCATCCCTGATTAATGGGCAGAGAGCGAGGGAGAGCAATTTGAAATGATCAAACACGCGCAGCTCCTCGCGCCTCTCCGCTGTTAACCCCTTCCTGGCCCTGCCCAGGGTAGGGGGCACTGCCAGGGGACCAGCCCCGAGCTCGGGGAGGAGGGGGTGAAGCTGTCCCTGCTCCGGGATGATCCTGCTGGGAGCGGAAAGGCTGCGGGTTTAATCATCCCATACAGGTTTGGGGGTTTGGGGGGGGGGGGAGGAAACACCGCGGAGAGGGGCGGGGGCAGTGCCAGGACAGGCGGGGACAGCCCCAACAGCTCCCTGGCACCGGTGTCCCCTCCCAGGGGGTGATGATTCCCTCTCTCCATGGGGATCCCTCATTTTGGGGACCCCTCTGCTATAGGGACCCCTCCTGCCCTTGTGGACCCTTCTGTCACGGGGAAAAGGATCCTTTCTAACCCCTGCCAGAAAGGATCTCCCCACCACGGGAACCTCTCATTTTATGGGGACCCCTCCTTTTATGGGGACCCTTCCCGTTAAAGGGATTCCTCCACCATGGGACCCCTCCTTTTATGGCGACCCCTCCTTTTATGGGGACCCACCTCCTTTGGGGACCCTTCCCCTTAAAGGGATTTCTCCATCATGGGAACCCCTCCTTTCATGGGGACTCCTTCCACCCTTGGGGACCCTTCTGTAATGGGGATCCTTTTGTCATGGGGGCCTCTCCTGTTAGAAGGATCTGTCCACCAAAGGAACCCCATAGGAACCCCCTCCTTTTATGGGGACCCCTCCATTTATGGGGATCCTTCCCATTGAAGGGACGTCTCCACCATGGGGACCCCTCCTGCCATGGGGACCCCCCCGCTGAGGCATCAGAGAGCGGGGAATCCCTGCCATGCCCAGGGAGAGCCGCCACAACTCCCAGCACGCCAGGAAAACCGGGAAACTGTGTCTGTGGGACAGCTGGGGACAGTCCCCGGTGCCGGCCTGAGACCCGCTCATCACTGCCAGCTCCTCCCCTCCAGTTTGGGGGATGAACTGGAACCAGTGACCCCGAATTGCGGCGCACCCGCGGCTACCTGGGCAGGGGGGCTGGCAGTGCCCTCGCCCAGCCCGCAGCGCTGCCCGCCCCCCTTCCTGCCCTACTTTCCCTCATTCCTGCCAGCACTAACAAATCACATCTGGCAGCCTGGCGCGGGCGGCCCCGCGGCTCCGGGGCCTCATCGATCCCGCGGGAGCTCAAATCACCCGTGCCGGTGGGGCTGGGGTAAGGGAAGGGATGGTCCCGGCTGCTCGTTCCTGGACCTCATCCCTGCTCTCCCATCCCTCATCCCAGCTCTCCCATCCCTCATCCCTGCTCTCCCACCCCTGCTCTCATCTCTGTTCCCCTATCCCTGCTCCAATCCCTGCTCCCATCCCTTCTCCCAGCCTTCTTTCCATCCCGGTTCCCATCCCTGCTCCCCATTCCTGTTCTCCCATCTCTTCTCCCACCCCTGCCCCAATCAATCCCTGTTCCCATTCCTGTTCCCTCATCCCTATTCCCATTCCTCTTCTCATCCCTGTTCCCTGTCCCTGCTCCCATCCCAGTTCCCCCTTTCCTGTTCCCATCCCCGTTCCCTCCAGCAGCCCCTCCAGCACTGCCAGCCCCGCCCTGTCACCACAATGTTCCCGTGTCCCCGTATCCCTGTGCCCCCATGTCCCCTCGTCCCCGTGTCCCCGTGTCCCCTCACTCACGTCCTCGCGTAGTCCCAGGTGACACACTGCGGGTGGGACGTGCCCTGCGGACACGGGGACAGGTTGGTGATGTGGGGACATTCACGGTGACATGGGAGAGGGACGCTCACACTGGTGACATGGGAAGGGACACATTGGTGACATGAGAAGGGGGACATTCATCGTGATGCGGGAAGGGACATTCACAGTGACATGGGAGAAGGACACACACCGGTGACATGGGAAGGGACATTCCCGATGCCAGGGGAGGGGACACACACACTGGTGACATTGGAAGGGACATTCCCGATGCCAGGGGAGGGGACACTCACGTTGATGATGTGGGACAGCTCCACCAGCACGAGCGGCTCCGCGGGCCGGGTGGGCGGACGCACTGTCACCGTCAGCACTTTGGAGGTGACAGCCAGGGGGCTCCTGCGGGAAGGGACACGGGCTGTGACAGGCCGGGGGACAGCAGGGGACACCGCGGGCGGTGCCACTCACCTGGGCGGGGGCAGGATGAGCCCCAGCGTGCGGTACAGCACCGCCCCGATGACGAAGTGCGACGACTCCTCGGCTTCTGCGGGGAGAGCCACGGGCTCGGTGACACGCGGGAGGGGACAAATGGGGCGGCCAGATGTGCGCCCAGATGTGTCACCTGGACACGCCCCGGGGTGCCGCTCACGTGTGTGTGTGAATGGGAGCCAGGTGCGAGCCCACATCTGCACCAGATGTGCACGCCCGTGCGCGCAGGCATGCGACGCCTCCAGATGTGCACACCCCCGGGCACTCCCAGATGTGCAGGCTCACACACGAGCTCACACACGTGTGCACATCCAGGTGTGCACTCACACATGCACACCTGTGCACAGTTCAGGCTCACACATGCTCGTTCACACCCGCCCACTCCCAGATGTGCAGCAGCACCTCCAGATGTGCAGCCCCGCACACCCAGGTGCTCCAGGGACACTCGCACAGGCACACGCACCCCTCCAGATGTGCTCCCCGCCAGCTGTGCGCACAGCTGGGCGCTGCTGCTCACCGGCCGAGGCGAGGCTCAGCACCTCCCTGGGGATGAAGAGTTTGTCCTCGGAGCTGCGGGCCCAGTCCTTCATCCCCCGCCGCCCCTTCATGGGGAAGTTGATGTCGCTGGACACGGCGCTCACGGGCTCCCGCTGGATGCTGGTCACTGTCAGGGGACACTGGTGTCACCTCCCGCTCCTGTGTTGTCGCCTCATGTCCCCACCCCGCCCCGCAGCTCACCCAGGTTGTCAGTGACGATGAGGGAGCTCTGGAAAGCCTTCAGCGCGTTCCCCACCAGGTGGATGAAATCCTCCACCACCTTCATCAGGTGCACGGAGCCGGGAGAGACCTGCGGGAGGTGGAACCACCACGGGGGACGTGTCACCTCGCTGGGGACACCACATTGGTGGGGACATCCCCGACTGCCACCACCCACGTGCTCCACTCACCTGCTGCGCATCCTCCCACTTGTCGCGGTTCTCCGCGTCCACCATGTAGCTCACCACCTGGAAGAAGCGCTGCGGGGACGGGGCTCAGCGGGGCTGGGGACAGACCGAGCGACCGCCACCTCCCCCGGGTGGCTGTCCCCCCTGGGCGCTACCTGCACGTCCTCGGAGGACGGGATGTAGGTGGCCCTCTTGAAGGTGTCGGTGACATTGCGCAGGATGTCCACGGAGAAGAGCAGGTCCCCGCTGTAGTAAGTCTTGCGGGCCATGAGCTCCAGCAGGCTCCGCACCACCTGGGACATGCCCTCCCCTGCCAGCACCCGCTGGCCCTTGGCCAGGTGTTCCCGCAGCTGGCACAGGGGTGGGGACAGCGGTGTCACTCTGTGCTGAGTGTCCCTTATTGTCCCCAAAGCCCCGGGGGGGGGACAGGGCAGAGTTAATTGCGGTAATTAAGGCAGCGGCGGGATGTGCGGGTGGAGGGAGTCCAGAGGGGTTTGGGGACATGCAGGGTGGTCTGGGGACAACCAGGGTGATCTGAGGACATTTACAGGGGTTTGGGGACATCCAGGGTGATCTGGGGACATTCACAGAGGTTTGGGGACATATATGGGGTCTGGGGGCATTCATACAGGTTTGGGGATAGCCAGGGTGGTCTGGGGCCATTCACAAGAGTTTGGGGACATGCAGAATGGTCTGGGGACATTCACAGGGGTTTGGGGACATCCAGGGTGGTCCAGGGGCATCCTCCTCATCCTAACTGCTTTTTCCCAATCACAACTCAAACACTCCAGCTCTGGGACATTACCCCAAGCCCACAGAGGTTTGTGGGTGGTCACGGGGGTCTGGGGGCATCCATGGGGGTCAGGGGGCATCGTCCTCATCCCAAAACCCTTTTCCCAAACACAAAGGAACACAACTCCAACCAGAACCCCCCTCCAGCTGTAGGATGGGATCCCTATTCCCACCCCACAGGGGATTCCATGGGGATCTGAAGGAACCCTCCCATCCCAAAAACCATTTCCCATGGACGGGATCCCCTTTCCCAGCCCACCCAGCGAGCCCTGCCTCAGTTTCCCCATGGCAGAGAGGTGAGGTGGCTCTTGGGGTGCCAGGGATGGGACAGAGCCCCGGGGACAGGGACAGGGGACAGGAGGGGCCGTGCCAGAGCGGGCACCTACTGAGAGATGCAAGTATCTGTACTCGTGGGACACGCAGCGGGCAAAGCTGGGCACACCCCAATAGGCGACCCCATGGGGACTCAGCAGGCACCGGCGGCTGGCAGTCCCTGTGACAGAGATTGGGGATTGGGGCTGGCACTGCAATCCCTTCCTGGCGTGCTGATGCCACCCACAGCCCCCTGTGCAGCTCCAGGGCCAGGGGATTTAGGGGTGTTTGACCCCAATGTCACCCACCACCCCCTGCCCTGCTCCAGGTGGATTGACCCCAATGTCGCTCTCTGCTCCTGGGGGATTTAGGGTGGCTCGATCCCAATGTCACCCTCTGCCCCTGGGGATTTGGGGTGGCTCGATCCCAATGTCACCCTCTGCCCCTGGGGATTTGGGGTGGCTCGATCCCAATGTCACCCTCTGCCCCTGGGGATTTGGGGTGTTTGACCTCAATACCACCCTCTGCCCCTGGGGATTTGGGGTGGCTCGATCCCAATGCCACCCACCCTACTCATCTCCAGGTCAGAGGGGTTTGGGCCACTTGTCCCCCTCATGCCACCCACTGCCCCCGGGGTTTTGGGGCGGCTCGACCCTGATACCACCCCCCACCCCCTGGGGACACCTGGAGTCACCTGTGGCGTTGGGGGGACATTTGTTGTAGATGATCTCCCCGGCAGCCGTTTTCTTCCAGGTCATCAGCATCACGTACTCGTCCTTGCACATCTCGTGGTAAGCTGGGGGGGGGAGGAAAGGGGGGATCAGCAGTGCCCAGATGTGGGGTGAGGGGCTCTGGGGTGAGGGGTACCCCGTACCTGGGCACTTCTTCTCGTTGCAGGTCTTCACCTCCTCGCCGCTGCCCTCGCAGGGGTAGCCCTGCATGCCCGTGCCCTCGCACATGCGGAAGCGCCGCTGCCAGCCGGTGTCGCAGGTCTTGGAGCAGAGGCTCCAGTGGTTCCAAGGACCCCACTTGCTGTCTGCTGTGGGGATGGGGACACTGTGGGACACCCGTGGACAGTGACACCCGCGGGGATGGAGACAGGGCACCACCGGCGCTGCCCGCCCCCGCCCCCCCCACCGTGCGCTGTGAGCCGAAATCCCGCGGGGTGTGAAATCCATGGATCGGTGATCGAAATCTCCTTTAGAGCAGACTGGCATCCTGGTGCAGATGCCACTCGTTCCCTGCCACCATCCATGGGCACCATGGCACAGCCACCACCTCCCTCACGATGCCGTGACCTCTCCCACAGAACGAGGAGCGGCTCCAAGGACGGGATGAACAGGACAGGATGGAAGGACAGGATGAGGACCCCGCGGTCCATCCTGTGCCCGGTGTCCCCCACGCTCAGCCCCGTGTGCACACGTGAGGTGTCCCCCATGCTTTTACACCCAAAGCACGGCGAGACCCGCAGCCACCTGGCACCGACGGGTCCCCAACGCCACCCAACACGAGGACAGTGCCAACCCTCCAGCTGAGCCGTGCCCGGCGATCCCTGGCATCACCCTCAAGCTCCTTCTCCCTCACAGCAGAAGGGGCTGCCAGCACCGCGGGTGTCACCACGGTGACACCGCTGGTTGCGCTGCGTGCCGTGGCCGTCCCCCCTCTCCCCCAAAACCCCCAAAGCGCGCGGGGCCTTACTGGGACACGTGGGGTTGGAGCAGTCCCGGGCGTCGGCGTGGGCACCGCGGCACTCGGCCCAGCCGTGGGCCGAGACGCTGCACTTGCGCGTCCGCTGCTGGGTGCCGTTGGCACAGGTGACGGAGCAGCGGCTCCAGGCGCCCCACTCCAGCCACTGCCCTTCCACTGCGGGGACAAGGAGAGCGGAGTCAGCTCCCACTGCACTGCGGCCGCTCGGCCGCGCTGCCCCCGGCTCGCCCTGACCCGCGCCGGGCTCGCCGGGCAACGGGTCCAAACTATGGATGTGCCAGCTGGTTCTGGGTGGGACTGGGTTGTCGCTGGGACTGGCCCCCACGGTGGCTGTGACATGAGGGACATGATCAGAGTGGGGACCTGAGTGTTGCTCGCACCAGACTTGGTATTTCTGGTATTCTTGGCACTGCTTTCCAACCAAATCCAGCATCTCTGGCACCACTTCCAACCAAATCCAGCATCCCTGGTGTCACTTCTGTCCAAATCCAGAATCCTGGGCCTCAGTCCTGCTGAATCCAGCATCCCTGACATCACTTCCAACCAAATCCAACATCCCTGGTGTCACTTCTGTCCAAATCCAACATCCCTGGCATCACTTCCAACTAAACCCAGAATCCCTAATATCACTTCTGGCCAAATCCAGCATCTCTGACATCACTTCTAACCAAATCCAGAATCCCTGTACCACTTCTGGCCAAATCCAGAATCCTTGGCCTCAGTCCTGCTGAATCCAACATCCCTGACATCACTTCCAACCAAATCCATCATCCCTGGTGTCACTTCCAACCAAACCAAACATCCTTGACATAACTTCCAACCAAACCCAGAGTCCCTAATATCACTTCTGGCCAAATCCAGCATCCCTGGCATCATTCCCTGCCAAGCTCAAGGCTCCAGCAGCCTCTCCACAGGACTGCCATGGCCAAAGCTGTGCCCTGGGTGCCACGTCCCTGTCAGAGCTGCTGCAGGAACAGCGCCCACGCTGCCCCCTGCTCTGAACTCCCTGCCAGCTGCCCCATGTCACACGTGGGGTCCCCATGGCGACACCGTCCCTGCCTGTCACCGCAGAAACCCCACAGCCAGCACCACGGCGACTCCTGGTGCACAGGAAGAAGGGACAGATGTGGCACTGCCACCTGTGCGCAGACAGACCCTGCAGCCGACTCCTTTGTCACCTCCCTGTACCCCCCAGTGCCACCCCGGTGCCACACACAGCAGACGGGGAGGGAAGGAGCCACCTCCTCTGTGGTCCCCAGGCTGGACCCCTGCCCACGCTGGGGTCTGGAGACCCCGGCACGACCGAAGGCACCGATTTTGGATTTCCAGCAAGGACGGGATGGTGCACTCAGTGTCACACCGGGTGTCCCAGCTCCCCATGGCGGTGCCACCCATCCATGGCAGCACCGCGAGCGCGGCCCTGGCGCCGTCTCCTGGCATTCCCGGCGGGAAGAAGGAGCGTGGAGGGGAGGGAGGTACTGACCGGGGCAGATCGCGATATTGCAGGGCTTGGCCTGCAGCTCGGGGCCCTCGCAGGCCTTCCCTCCGCGCCGCGAGGCCACGCAGAGCCGAGTCCTGGTCCTGGCCCCTCGCCCGCAGGTCACCGAGCACAGGCTCCACGGGGACCACTCCTCCCACGCGCCGGGAACTGCAACACAGCACAGCCCAGGGGCTCCAGCCTCCTCCTCCTCCTCCTCCTCCTCCTGGCACCGAGGGGTCCTGCCATGGCAGACCCCTCGTGCCCTGCCCAGGGCTCAGCCGGGCACAGTTCCCAGCTCCGCCTGCCCCTTCATTGTCCCAAATCCCTGAGCTGGCAGCGGTGTCGCTGCCGCCCCCCTGCCTCCCTTTTTGGGGTCCCGGCACTGGCGGCGCACGTCCCCCCAAAGTCACACGCGGGTCACCCCAGTCTGTGTCAGCGCACAGAGCACGGTCTGAGCCTCACAGCCACGGGAGCTCAGCGCTCCCAGGAAAAGATCAAGGGCCGTCCTAAAGGATGCTCCGCCTCGAGCTCCGATGTCCTCGGGGTGCCAGGACACGGCTGCACCCCCCGGTAGGGAGAGGGGTGGACACTGCGTGTCCCAGAGGTGAAAATCCCTTGAAACAGCCCAGGTTGGGACAGGGCAGTGTGGCTGCCACCCTGAGGTCCCTCCGATTCCCACACGAGACGCACGGACAGCACCACGGACAGACAGGCGACCCTCGGCGTCCCGCCTGTCACCCGCCTGTCACCTGCCTGCCACCTGCCTCGAGGCACCGAGCAGAACCGCCGGGAATGCCAGGTTCCAAATGCCCCAGGCTCCAGCACAAAACCTCGAGGACATCCAGGAGGATCCCAGAGCTTGCCAGGAGAGGATGGCAAGGAGCTCCCGAGGCAAATCCCCGGGGCAGCCCCGCTGGCAGGGCACAGGGTGCGGGGCGCCCATTCCAGACACCTCCCTCGTGCCTTCCCAAGAGGATGGAGGGATGCCAACAGCACTCGGAGCATCCCGGCGCAGGGTGGGCACCAGAACCATGCCAAGCCACCCTTCTCATCCACCACAGCACCCCGGGGACTCCCCAGGGACACGCCAGCAACGCATTCTGTGTGTGCCCACCCGCCTGCGGGGAGCCGGCAGAGCAGCCCCGCCGTGTCGCCGGTGTCCCCCGTGTCGCCGGTGTCCCCCGTACCTGGGCAGGTGGCGGTGTTGTTGCAGGTGCGGGTCTCTCGGAGCAGCCCGCTGCACAGAGTCCCGTACGGAGAGGAGACGCAGGAGCGCGTCCGCACCTGGGAGCCCTGGCCGCACGTCAGGGAGCACACGCTCCACTGCGACCACTCCTCCGCCGCGGGGTCCCCTGAGGGAGACAGCGAGCCTGAGAGCCCGCGGGGGACAGGGGACACGCCAAGGGGGCAGGGAGGTGGGCGGTGGCACCGGTGAGAGAAGGGGTGAGGATGGAGTGTGGGTGACACGGGTGGCATTGAGGGTGGCACCAGGTAGAGCTGGAGAAGGGATTGGGGCACGGGATTGCAGCTGGGGTGAAGGGCAGGATCCATCCCGGGAGGTGCTGGCAATGCAGGCAGGGCGGGCAGGGTGGGCAGGGTGGGAAGGATGAGTAGGGTGGGCAGTGGGAAGCACAGGAATCATGGGCAGGGTGAGCACGGTGGGCAGCGGGCAGCATGGACAGGGT
>NW_014650664.1:549215-581427 GCF_001447265.1 Sturnus vulgaris
GGGCAGCACGCACGGGGTGATCAGCACAGCCAGCCCTGCACAGCTCCCTGTCCCCACCCCGTCACACGGTGACATTTCCAACAAGCCGCTCTTATTAAGGTTGATGATGTCTCTGAGGCTCTTGGACAGCCCAGCAGCAGAGCCCATCCGTTTCAATTAAACTGGGATAAATGGGGGAGGGCTCCAAAGGGGAACGTTCGTCCTGGAGACAGGCAGAACGCGAGCTCCGTGTCACCCGCGGCGGTGACAACGTGCTGGGGTTGCTCTGTGTCACACAGGGTCACCGCTGGGGTCACCCGGGAGCTCTCAGTGGGGCAGAACCCCCGTGAGCGGCCGAGCGTGGCCGGGAATTGTGGAATTCTGCACGCCAGGCACACGGAGCAGAGCCGGGGCTCATCCATCTCCCACTCGCCTCCAAGCCCTCTGCCCATAAATCAGGGAGGCTGGGGAGGGGGGGAGCAGCAAGCTCAAATTACCCAGATGGATTTGCCAAATAAATACATTTGAACGAAACAATTAATAGATTTTTTTTTCCCTTTTTTTTTTTTCTGCTTTACAACCCTCGGAGGAAAGTGCAGAGGAAAAAATATATAAATGGAGCAAATTAAGCCAGTGCGTGGGCAGGAAGCTAAAGGGAGTCACTCTATCTCTGTCACCCCTGAGCCCGGTGTCACCAATGTCCCCCTGGCTGTTCCTGGTACCTGTCTGGGCCATGTAGACCCCGGGTTCATCCGCTGACCGCGGCCACTGGGTCTTCACCTTCTGGTTCTCCTCGACCGCATTGCCTGGGAGAGAGAAATGTTCGAATGAGAGAGGGCAGGGGACAGGGATGGGGACAGGGACAGGACAGGGATGGGGCAGGGATGGGGACAAGGATGGGGACAAGGATGGGGCAGAGATGGGGACAGGGATGGGGACAGGCCAGCGCAGGACATTTCAGGGGGATACAAGGATGCTGAGCACCCTGGCACCCCTGAGAGCAAGACCTGAATGAGCATCACTGAGCACACTCCCAGCCCCCCAAACCTGTGTCACAGCTACCCCAAAAGTGCCACAGGGGTGGCAGTCGGACCCCAGCTGGGGATGCCACGTCCCTGGCCCAGGCAGGGTGCCCATGTCCCCACCGTGCCAGGCTGAGGTGCTCCCCCGTCCCCACTTTTCAGCTCGCTGCAGTGAGGTGGCACGAATTTATGGCTCGGCTCACCAAAAATAACAAGTGATCCATCAAGAGCACTTGGCGTGAAATTAACTGGCATGTGCGGGGCTCGGCGGGGGACGCGGCTACAGGAGCGGGGGGACACCTCCCCCGGCCTCCCCCACACCTCCCCCGGGCCACCAGAGGGACTCTTGTCCCCAAATCTGTGCCCTGGAGTTCCCGTGGATTCACCCCTGCTGGATGTGACGTGGGGGACAGCGATGCCACCCCCCCCCCGCCCCCAGGCATGTCACCCCCAAAAATGCCGTGGTCACTGCACTGCTGTGACGGCCAGGAGAGCAGCCAGGGGTGGCACAGGAGCCTTGTTGAGCTGCCAGCCACACACAGCGATGTCCCCAAGGGGTGCAGGGGAGGTGGCATGGGGGACACCCGGCATTGGCTGGATGCTTCGGGCACATGGTGGCTCCCACTGGGACATGGAGTGGGGACAGCCAGCCCCAGGCAGGGAGCACAGCCTGCTCTGGCACTGATTGTGCTGTCAAAAAGCCCCGAATTTGCCGAGTTTTGCCTTAACTGGGGGTAACCCAACCCGCCGGCACCCTCAGGATCCTGTCCTTGGACATCCCACTCTGGAATGTGGGACATTCCACTCCATGGAATTCCCAGTGGCATGGGAGACACAGGGGGGACCCAGGGACACTGAGGGGGTACCCAAGGGGGTCTGTGGGGCCTGAATTCCCCACAGAGCCATCCCCCCCTCCCCGAGAGCAGCAGAATTACACACGGCACAGCAGGGGCCCGGGGAAAACCATAAATCCCGAGGATATATGAGGGCGTTCTCCCTGGCTGTGTTCGACAGAGACACCAAATTCAATTTCCTTCAGAGAGCACTAAATCCTCGGCTGTCACTGCCGGGAGGCTGCAGCCAACCCCAGCACCGCACCCCACCCTGCCCGAGGGTCCCCCAGCACCCACAGCTGCGGGGTGCAAGGATAGGAGGTGATTTTGGGGACATCAGGGTTGTTTCTTTGGGGACCTCGAGGTGAATCCCAAGGCCGGTGGTGTCCTTGTCCCAGCAGCACCTCGCTGGGGGTTGGTTTCTGAGCAGGGATGGGTTTGGGGTGAGGAAAATCCAAAACTGGAACTGCTTGGCCTCGACGCAGCAGGGTCACCCAGACACCATCAAAAAGAGGGGAGGGTCACCCTTTTGGGGGGTCTTTAGAGCATCTAAATCAAAACTTTAAACCCACCCCCTTCCCTGCGCCCGGGCGGGAACAAAGGCAGATGGAAGGGGCTGGAGCGGGCGGGCGAGCGTGCCAGGCTGTGCCCGCCGTGCTCCGGGTGACATCGCTGTCCCCAGGGACCACCAGCGGGGCTCGGGGAGGGGGAGGGTCCCTGGGTGGTCTCCAGCTGCCCCCAGGGACCCAGCAGCGCTGCCGGGATGCGGGCACGGCTGCCGGGGGGTTCATTCCGCGCGGAGCGAGGCGGTTTTGGAGGCGGCGGGGGCGATGCCAGCGCGGCCGTGCCCTGGCACCGCTGCCAGCCTGGGCTCCCCCGAGCTGGAGAACGCAGACGGTGACGCTGCAGGGCTCCAGGTCCCCGCTGCGCCGCCGGCTGGGGGTGATGGTGACCCCTCGTCGTGTCACCCGCCAGCTGGGGGTGACTGGGTGGCCCAGATGTTAAAAATCTCCTCGGCCCGGCTCGCGGCTGATCCTGGAGCAGCGGGGTCGAACACACTCAAAGTCACCCCACGAAACTCCAACCCATCCACGCTTTCCACCCACGTGCCTCCAGGCTGGATGCTCCTGGGGGAGCCTCCCCAGGGCGGGGATGACGCGGGCGAGGGGGACCCGGGGGTCACGGCGGTGGGGACGCTCTGGGAAGGTGCCAGCCCCACGTCGCTGCGGCGGAGGAGCCGCTGAGATCAGCGCTGGGCGCTCGCCAAGCCTCGGCTCACAGGCGCCATTCAGCCCCCCGGCCCTGCGTGCCACCATCGCCCTGAAAGGCGACCATTCTCCACCCCGGGGGGCCAGGGGGAGGCCAGGTGGGAGCTCGGGACCCCCCGCCCCCCCGGCTGCATGAAGGGCGCTCTGTGCTGTGGCCCCGCGGCTCGGCGCGGTGACACCCGGGGGGGGACGGTGGCAGCGGTGTGACACGAGGGGTGGCCCAGGCAGAGCGTCACCCCCGCGGCTCCGGCACCGCAATAACACTGAAACACTGAACCCCCGGGCGCTCCAGCCTTTAATTGAATGTCAAATGTAATTTGGAGAAGGAGCCGGAGTTTGCGCTGCAGCCGTCGCAGCCGGAGAGGCGGAATGTGGCACTGAGCGCTGCCAGCTCTGCAGGGACCCTCCCGGCCAGCGCCCTGTGCCAGGCTTGGTGGAAATAACCCCACTGAGCCAGCCCTGGGGATCTGCTGGGTCCCCTGGAGGAGCATCCTGCTTCTCCATCCCATCCTGAGAACCCTGGAGCAGCATCCTGCTTCTCCATCCTGTTTTGCATTCCCCTTCTCCATTCCATCCTCATCCCCGTTCTCCATCTCGTCCTGCATCCCACTTTTCCCATCCCATCCTGGATGCCCTGGAGCAGTATCCTGCTTCTCCATCCTGTCCTGGATGCTGTTTTTCCATCCCATCCTGAATCTCTCTTCTCCATCCCATCCTGCATCCCGCTTTTCCATCCCATCCTGGATCCCCTGGAGGAGCATCCCGCTTCTCCATCCCATCCTTCATTCTGCATTTCCATCCCATCCTGGATCCCATTTCTCCATCCCATCCTGCATCCCCCTTCTCCATCCCATTCTGGATCACCCTTTTCCTTCCCATCTCGGATCCTGCTTCTCTATCCCACCCCGGATCCCATTTTCCCCCAGACAGCTCCCAGCCACCATAGGTGCCACCCCTGGGGCACAGGGTCAGCCAGGCTGGCACCTGACCCTGGCGCTGAGCTCTTAATCACCCACAGGCAGTGGCGCTTAGAGGGGAAAAAAACCCCAAAAACGGGGGGAAAAAAAACATAAAATAAAATCAGCTCAAGCAGCTCCCCTCGGGATGAGGCGATTTAGAGCCCTGCAGCTGTAACGGACCGGGGATTTAGTGGGGGATCTGCCCGTAATGACATTTAGCTCCTGAAATAAAAGCTAAAGCCCAATGAAATTATCTCTACACCCCCGGGCCGGCCCCCGCCACCTAATCTGCCGGATAAAGACCCCGCGCAGCCCAGTCGGGGATTGCTCCTGCCCGCGCATCGCCCTGAGCCTGCTGAAGGCAACATCTGGCCAGATGTGTGCCAAAATCCCCGTATCACCTCGGCGGGCTTGGCACAGGCAGGGGCGGGCAGCACCAGGGCGAGGCGGATCCCGGTGCCGGCTGCTTTATCCTGAGCCCTTCCTACAATCCCGGAACGAGCAAACGGCCTCATTCCGCCTGGTTAATAGCCCGGCCGCCGTGTCGTGACATCCTGCCTGGAATAACAAGAGCCCGGGCTGCAGCAGTCAAGGGTAATTTGCCACGGGAAAGGGTCATTTTACCTGCAAATTGTTTTCCACGTCTCCACCAAGGCAGAGCGAGTTGGCTCCCGCTCCTGCCCCGTGCCAGGGAGGAGCTAGGCCAGGGAGCCACGTGGGATGTGCCAGAGCTGCCCTGGCATCAGCCCTGGCTGCTCTGGGGTCACCGTGGAGTTCCCAGGAATGGCTGAGCCATCCAGGCTGCAGCTCCACGGGTTTTAACTTTGTTCCGTGCTCGGTGTTCCATTGGAAACTCCCAGCAATGAGGAGCGTGCTCATGCAGGATTCATGCATCACATGGATTTCCTGCTCCATGCCCAGCGCCCAGTTGGCACCATCCCGGCCCACAAGTGGGCTCAGAGAAAATTCATGCATTCCATGGATTCCCTGCTCCATGTCCAGTTGGCACTTCCAGCCCCAGGATCCATCTATTCCATGCACTCCCTGCTCTATGTCCAGTGCCCCATTGGCGCTTCCAGCCCCGGGATCCATCCGTTAAATGATTCCCTGCTCCGTGCCCAGTTCCTAGTTAGCACTTCCAGCCTCAGGATCCATCCCATGGATTCCCTGCTCCGTGCCCGGTGCCCCATGGGCACCACCCTACCCTGGGATCCATCCACTGCACAATTCCCAGCTCCACGCACAATCCCCACCACCCCCATCCCCCATTCCCCATTCCACGCCCACCAGCAGCACCCAGGCACCTCCTGCACTGCACAGGGGGGTCCCCACTCACCGTGTGGCACCTCGGGCAGGTCGAGCTCGTTGGCATTCGCAGAATGCAGCTCGGTGGGGCAGCAGTCGGGGGCGGGGGGCTCCGGGGTGGGCACGGGCTGAGCCGGGGGCCGGGTTCCGTTTCGCCGCGGTACCGGAGGGGTCTCAGCCTGGCAGCTGCAGCCGGCGTGGGTGAAACCGCAGCGGCGAGCACCGGGAGCCTGCAGGCACTCCTCGAGCCAGCGGCACAGCACGCTGCAGGTGAACTGGCTGGAGTTGTTGTTGTTGATGAGCAGCACCTCCACGAAGCGAAATTCCAGCGCTTGCGGCTCCAACAGCCGCGGAGCCGCCTCGGGCTCGGCCGCCAGGCACAGCTGCACGAAGTTCTTGTCGAAATGCAGGAAGGTGAAAGGTCCCGCCCCCTCGCACAGCTCCAGCTCGGCTTCCTCGTCCTCCTCCTCCTCCTGCTGCTGCTGCTCCGGGTGCTGGCGAGTGGGAGCGGGGCTGGCCTCGCCCCGGGGGTCGCAGGTGTAGTTGGCCAGGTAGTGGTCGAGCGGCAGCACCATGGGCGAGAAGTGGGTGCAGACCTGCTCCTCGCGGTTGAAGCGGAGGTAGAGCGAGTACTTGGTGGGGTCGGGGTTCTCCAGGGTCCAGGAGCAGCCCGAGGAGATGGTGGGGAACAGGTCCTTGAGGGAGAAGGAGCCGTAGAGGACGCCGGAGGCCAGGGCGGAGCAGGCGCTGGGAGCCGGGTCGAAGCCCCGCGTGAGCCACAGGACAGACGATATCACAGCCAGTAAGAGGGGACCAGCAGCGGTCATCCTATGGCATTTGCCCTGCGGACAGACAGATGGACACGTGGACAGAGGTTTACCCGGAGGTTTGGTCGCTGTGGGGCTGAGCTGGGGGTCTGCAGCCTGCCCTGAGCCCGCCTGGTGTGGGAGCAGCGTCCCGGTTACCCCATGTCCCCTCCCGGTTCATGTCCCCGCCTGCTCCGTGCCACCCCGCAGGGTCACAGGACACTCCTCGCTGTGCCAATGAGTCCCCAGGTTGGGGACAGTGCAGCACAGAGCGAGGACTTCACCCCAAAACCACCAGAGCAGAGACCCAGCCCTGCAGATCCCCACTGCAGTGACCCCCCCCAACCCTCAGCCCCGAGCTGGCCAAGCACATCCTGGGCAAGGAGCCACCAAACAACTTCAGACAGGGCCACAAAAAGCCCTTGGAGCTGATTGTGGTGCCCTGGGGCACGGTGGGGACAGGCTGGCAGCTCGGGGGGCACGGTGACACCCCAGCAGCGTGGTGTCCCCACATCTGTCCTAAGAGCCGGGCACATGGTGAGCAGTCACTGCTCAGCACAGATTTCTCGGATACCTCTCTGGGAATGCAGAGCATCACCGTGAATGGCTTTTTAATATCTCATTAATAAAATAATGCACGCGCTGGCCTTATTAAGTGAGCCCGGAGCGCGGTTCTACAGAGGCCGAGGCCGCCTTGCACGTGTCAGCATCACTCAGCCTGTGACCGGGGCAGCGGTGGCAAGGGGACAGCCCTGGGGACAGCAGGGGACATTCAGGAGGTGGCCACAGGGCCAGACGCCATGGCAGAGGTTGATTCCAAAATCGCTGAGGTCGCCGCTCGCCTCCGCCCAGCCGTGTGCTGGGGATGCCGAGCGCTTGGCACGGAGCGGGGATTGCTCTTCTCCACCCCCAAACAACAAATCTCGCTCCCGAACCACCCCTGGCCGAGCTGGTGATGCTGGGGCATCCCCCGGCTCACGGGGAGGGACACGGAGCCTTGGCCGAGCCTGCGCTGGAGCCACTCCGGGGACATTAAAGAGCTAAAAATATCGCGATTCTCATGCAACAGGCTGGAGCTGGCTCCTGCCGCCCCGGCAGCACGGGGGGGAACTCGGTGCTGGCATTTTCCCCTCTCCGGGGCACGGGAGAGGGGGGCTGGGGTGGAGCCAACCGGAGAAGAACCGGGCTGGACCTCCCCGATGCAAGCAGGGGGATGTGGGGCAGGAGAAAACCCCATTTTCCGGGAGTAACTCCCAGCCGGAGACCCCAAGAAATGCAACAGGAGGGACCCAAAAGCACCGAATTCCAACAGCAGGCGGAGCGGGGAGCACCGCGGGCATCCCAAGGAGCTGGGGACCCCCAGAGAGTCGCAGCCCCCTTCCCTGCTCCGGGAGAGCCGGGAGTGGGGGAGGGAGGAGGAGGAGGAGGAGGAGGAGGAGGGAGAAGAGGAGGAGGGAGAGGAGGAGGTCAGGCAGGGACACGCTGCTGCTCTGCAGCGAGCTCCTGGGGCTCCCGCAGCCTGGCAGGGACACAAGATGGTGCTTGCTTCCCTCGGCCAGGAGCAGAGAGCAGGGAGGCTCCGGCATCCATCCATCCATCCATCCATCCATCCATCCATCCATCCATCCATCCATCCATCCATCCATCCCTCCCTCATCCATCCCTCCCTCCCGCTGGAAGGCTCGGGGCTGCACACAGCCGGGCAGCCCACGCCTCACCTCTCCAGGCACGCATGATCCAGATGTTCTGGGATATGGGGAGATTCCTCCCAGCCTCCAAAACCTGCCGGGGCTGCGGCTGCCCGGAGCTCTGCACGGCCCCGAGCCCCGGCCGGGGCTGAACCGAACCTGCCGGAGCTTACTCGGTACCAGCCCCGCTCCCTGCAGCGCTGGAGCCGCCGCTGCTGCTGCAGTGAAAATATTTCACCGAGCCGCGAGCCGGGCCGAGGAGATTTTTAACATCTGGGCCACCCAGTCACCCCCAGCTGGCGGGTGACACGACGAGGGGTCACCATCACCCCCAGCCGGCGGCGCAGCGGGGACCTGGAGCCCTGCAGCGTCACCGTCTGCGTTCTCCAGCTCGGGGGAGCCCAGGCTGGCAGCGGTGCCAGGGCACGGCCGCGCTGGCATCGCCCCCGCCGCCTCCAAAACCGCCTCGCTCCGCGCGGAATGAACCCCCCGGCAGCCGTGCCCGCATCCCGGCAGCGCTGCTGGGTCCCTGGGGGCAGCTGGAGACCACCCAGGGACCCTCCCCCTCCCCGAGCCCCGCTGGTGGTCCCTGGGGACAGCGATGTCACCCGGAGCACGGCGGGCACAGCCTGGCACGCTCGCCCGCCCGCTCCAGCCCCTTCCATCTGCCTTTGTTCCCGCCCGGGCGCAGGGAAGGGGGTGGGTTTAAAGCTTTAATTAAAGCTTTTAAAGAGCCATCACTGAGCTGGGGAAAGCGGCCGGGAGGGCGGAAGCGACAACCCGGGCTCCACGTCCTCGGAGCGCGGTTCCCTCTCCATCCCTGCTGGAATATTTCTCCGGGAAAAGCAGGATCCGGCCGGGGCTCATCTCTCCCTGGCCACGGCACGGCAGTGCTCCCGATGCACAAACAGGTTGTTTCTCTGAGGATGTTTTGCCTGGATTTTGGCTGGATCCCGGTCCAGCTCCATCATCCCGGCACGGCAGGAGCTCAGATCGTGACAGTCTCCAGCCAGGAAAAGCCAGGACAAGCAACCATTCCCCAAAAAAAAGTGATAAATGGACAGCACTAAACCCCTCGGCATCAATAATCTGAGAAACGATTAATGGCAGAGTAAAGGAGATTTGCGGGTGGAGGGATGTGGTTTTTAACCCAACTGTTCTTTTAACAGGCTGCAGAAAATAAAAAATCCATAGGAAAAAAAGACCTGATCCATGAAAATTCCTAACATGAGCATGGCTTAGGATAAAGGAATAAAAAGTAAGGAAGGGCTGAGGCGAACTGGGTGGTTGATTCACCCTGGAACAGCCTCGCTTCCCTGCCGAAAGGAGCAGGCTGTGAGGCACGGCCGTGAGGCTCCATCCCATGGGATCCCATCCCTGCCCAGCCGGAGGTGACAGCGACAAACACAGCGCCACAACGAGCAGTTCCCAGCACCCTCCAACCCCCAGGATCTTCCCCGGCTGCTCAAAAACATCCAAACCTGCTCCAAAACACCTCCATGGTTGTTTTGGACCCTCCAACCCCCAGGATCTTCCCTGGCTGCTCAAAGACATCCAAACCTGCTCCAAAACATCTCTATGGGGACCCACAGCACCCTCCAACCCCCAGGATCTTCCCTGGCTGTTCAAAGGCATCCAAATCTGCTCCAAAACACCTCCATGGGGACCCTCAGGGGCGTCCTGAGCCTTCCCGGCCCTTCCATCCACAGATCAGCCCCATTCCAGGGAAAAACTCCCTCTTCAATCCCAGCCTCCAGCCCCCAAAACGCGGATCCCTGCACACACGGACACCCAGCAGGGACAGCGATACCCCGGCTGCTTCCCCCCCTCTCTGGCTCGATTCCCCCGGTGTCCAGGACCACGTTTTCCCCTCCCTTCCACGATTCCACGTCTCCCTTCTCCCTCTGGCTCCCCGGCGTGCTGCCACGGCCTCTCCTGGAGCCGGCAGGCTGGCAGCGGTGCCGAGCTGTAATTAATGGTGCGGCTTTGCCAATCCCTGGCTCGGCCTCGCGAGCACTGGCAAGCACAGGGCTCTTTATTTATTTTACTTAACTGCTGTTGGTAAAACTCCACTCCAAAAGCAAGGCCGGGAGACAGCACAGAGAAATCTCCGTCGGGATTAGGGATTTGCTCTGCCAGGGAATGGCGTGTGCTGCCTCCCCCCCGGCCCTGCATGGCTGGGGGGGGGTCCCTGGAGGCAAAGCCCCCCTCCCTCGGCTGCAGGGGCTGCAGCAGCCACGGCCTCTTCCAAGGAGTTTCTTCCACATCCTTGGGATGTGAGTCCCTCTTTTCCATCAGCTCCATTCTGGGAGAATCAGGAAGGTTCAAAGGGGGGTTCTGAGCTCCAGCAGCAGGATCTGTGCTCATCCAAAAAAAAAAAGGGATTTTTTTTCTCATCCAGAGCCAGCCTCACCAGGAGCCTCCGAGGTGCTCCAGGGAGGAGAAGGGGCCTGGCTCCATCCTGCTCTTGGAGGACATCAAGAAGGAACAGACAGGAGCAGCGCAGGGGGGACACGATGGCCCTCGTGAGCGCCGAGCAGCCACAGAGCTTCTGACGTTTGGCAACCCAGCCAGGTGGCCCCGAGCCAGCCCCGTCCCCATTAGAGGACGGGCCCGTGGTAGGAAATGAGTTTGCAGGGCCTCAGTCCAAATTCCCGTGGAGAAACGTTGAGGCAGCCCAGGGCTGGAGCAGAGCTGGAGAATCATCTTCCTCCAGGCACGGGGAGGTGAGGAGTCCATCCTGCAGCCCCCATCCCATCCCCACGGGGATGCGGGGATTTGGCAGCAGTGGGGACACCCTGACTGCTGGAAGTGCCATCTATTCCCACAGCAGTGCCAGGGCAGAGCTCAACACCAGCCTTGAGCTGAAGCGCCCATCTCCAGCATGGTAGGGAGTGACTCCAGGCAGAAAATTCCACTGCCAAAGGTCCTTGGAGATGCTGAGAAGAACCAGAGGGAGCTGGGAAGAGCTGGCAGCGTGTCCCAGCCAGTGCTGGAGCCCCTCTGCCACGCGGCTCCTGGTCCGAGAGCAAGCGCCCGCTGTGCCAGCTCCGAGTCCATTTTCTCTCCAATTTGTAGGATCCTGGCTCCTCGGATCAAAGCAGGGGCTGGTGACAAGGCTTGACAAGGAACTGGGCAGGCCTGGCAGAGGAGCTGCTGCCAGGCACAGCGGGGCTGGCACATCCAGTGCCACCGTGCCACCGTGCCATCACCAAGGAACCCTGCTGGCAATGGGGAGCGGACCCTCCCTGCTGAGGGCGGCTGGAGAGCAGCCAGGTGACGCTGACGGTGACAGTGACAACAGCTGCGCCACCCCGCTCCTCCCCGCGTGAGCCCACGGAGCCACGGGTGCCTCCCCGCGACCCCCCTCAGCTCAGCCACGGCCTTCAAGGGAGGGACAAGTCTGTCCTCAACCACTGGGAACAACCCCAGTGCCACAGCTCAGAGCCAGCCCCGTGCCACCAGCTCCACGTGCGCCCCGGACAGAACCCCCAGGCCGGGCTCTCGGCCACCCCAGGGCCACCTCCCCGCGTCACCGGCGGTCCCGGCTGCTGCCAGGCGCCAGCCAGCACAGCCAGCAGTGACATGACCTAGAAAAGCGAAGGGTTGTTCACACGCCGCGCTGCCCCCACCCCCCGCCACCGCTCCGGCCGTGCGGCTGCGGAAAATCCTCCTCGTCCTCAACAAGTGACCGGCGCGTGGGGCACACACCTGGCACCGCTCCGTGCCACCGACCCCCCCCCCCCCAGGGCTCGCAGGTCCCCTCACCGCCGGCAAGGGCTGCAGCTCGCCCCAAGCCCCGGTTGCCACCTGCCCGCCGCACGTGCCCGCGGCGGCACACGCCGGGTGCCCACGTGTGCCCTCCCGCACGCCCACGGGTGCCGTGGCACGGTGAGCCCCCCCCCCACCCCACGCTGGCACCGAACAAAGCCCCAGCACGCGAGGGGGGAGGGCTGCGAACCCACCCACCCACCCAGCCACCCACGGGGCTCCGCCGACGCGCTCGCCCACGCGCCCCCGGTGCGTGCCGAGTCCCCAGGGCCCTGCCCGAGGGGTGACAACGCGGGGTGACCGAGCACCCACGCTCGCCAGGCTGGCACAAGCCGCACGTGTGCCCACAGCGGGGATGCCAGCAGGGAGCCCCGCACCCACCCCTGGCCTTGCTGTGTGACACACCACGGCACCGCGGTGCCCAGGAACACGCGTGTGCCCACGGACACGCGCGCAGCCCCTCCGCCGTGGGGCTGGCACTGTTTTAAAGGCGAGGGGCCGGCACCCCGCGGGGGGAAACGGCGCATGGAGGGGGACACAAGGGTCCTGAGGGGGAGCGGGACCCCCGGGGAACCGGGGAGAACCGGGGAGCTGCGGAGCGGGAGGGGGAGACCGGCAGCTCCGGGAGAGGCTCCGGGAGAGGGGGGAACCGGCAGCCCCGGGAGAGGGGGGACCGATAGCCCCGGGAGAGGGGGGGACCGGCAGCTCAGGGCACGCCACGGCTCAGCCAGCCCCGGTACCGAGCCCTCCGCGCCGCCGCAGCCCAGCGCAACTTCCCGGCAGGGCCGGGGCCGCCGCGGGGAGCACCGGGCACGGGGCACCCGCCGTGCTGCAACTCCCCGTTCCTGCAGCCCCATGGCCGGGGCAGGAAAGTTGACCGCGGTTGGGGTAGGAGCTGGGGCGGCGGGCTGGCTGCGGGGGGGGTCCCCGGTAGAACCGGGGCTCTGCCAACCGGCAGCACCGGCCGCCGCAGCCCGCATCGGCGGAGAGCTGCCGCCCCCGCTGCGCTGCGCCGGGGGGGAGCGGAGCCGCCGCACCGGGAAAGAGATGGGGAGGGGGGGGGCATTTTACCGACAACCGGAGAGAGGGGGGTGGGGGGAGATATCGGTGCACCGGCCAACGGGGGGAGGGTCGTGGCCGCTCTTACCTGCGCTCCGTTAGCAGCGCGTGTAGCCCCGGCGCGGCGCGGCGAGCAGCGGGCTGGCCATCCCCGAGCGGCGGCGGCGGCGGCGGCAGCCGGTGGTGCCCGGGCGCGCCCGGGGGAGCGCGGCGGCGGCGGCGGCGGCGAGCGGGGCCGGGAAGGGGGGGCCGGGAGCGGGAGCGGGGCCGGGAGCGGGAGCGGGGCCGGGAGCGGGCGCTCAGCGCGCCGGGCCCCGGTGGCGGCGGCGGCGGCGGCGGCGGCGGATGCGGTGGGGAGGGGAAGGGAAGGGAGAAAGGGGGGGCTGGGGGAGCGGGGGGCGCGGGGGCGGCGGCGGCGCGCGCCGCTCGGGCACTTGCTGCATGCGCCGGGAGCGGGGCCGTGTGTGACAGCACCGGGCACGGCGGGGACCCCCCCCCCCCCCCACACACCCCCCACACACCACCCAGCCTCCCCTCCCCTCTCCCCTCTCCCCTCTCCCCGCTCCGCCGCTCCCGCCCCCGCCGTGTGTGTGCGGTGGGGGGAGGTGACCCCCGGGCTGCTGCTGCTGCTGCTGCTGCTGCAGCGCTGGGGGGGCGGCGGGGGCCGCACGGGGGGCGGGGGGTGAGCGGTGAACACGCACATGAAGGAGGAGGGGGTCGCACTCCGGGGTGTCCCATCCCATCCTATCCCATCCCCCAAGTGTCACACGCGTGGAGCGGGTCGCGCACGGGCACCGGCGGGGGGTGACGCGGGGTTTGCACACGCGTGTGTGGGGTTCTGTGGGGTGCGGGTGCGCTCCCCGTGTGTGTCCCCACACACGTGCAGGCCTCGGTGGGGTCTGCAGAGGAAGTGTGGGGCGCAGGGACGCTGAGAAACGGGGATGTCACACGCGCAAAGGTGGACACGAGTTGGGGGTGACACGGAGCGTGCCGGACCGCCAGGACCTCGGGGGGCTGCAGAGCTGCGGTGTCACACCGAACGAGGAATCACAGACACGATAAACTCGAGCATCTTAGCGGTCCGTGGGCGACTGAGCCACTGGCACAGAGGCACAGCCCGGATCCTGCTGCTCGCCAGGAGCTCTGGCTCGCTGGGGACGGGGTGTCAGGGCCACCGAGCCCCGGGCGTGCAGGAGGAGCTCAGCAGGATGCGGCACGGCCTGGCTGCCACGCTGCGGGAGCAGCGCAGCTGGAAATGCAGCACATTCCCTCTGCTGCTGTCCAGCTCTGCCGGACACATCCTGACCAGCGCTGCCAGCCCTGAGCTCAGCCCCGCCGTGCTCCGAGCTGTCCCTTGTCCCCTCCATCCCGCCTGGACGCCATGGATGGATGGGTGGAGGCAGTTCTAGGACAACTGCTCCGCACCTTGGGGATCTGTGGCTCAGCACCAGCTCTGATCCAGCCCGGGGAGTGCAGGATCACATCCAGCTCAGAGCTTTGTGCAGTTCAGCTCCTTCCCTTCCTGGCATTCCCTGCTCCCAGCGCTTCCCTGCAGTCCCTGGGTGCCTGACCCAGCGTCCCCAGACAGACACTCACGCCCTGCGGGTCAAGGCTGGGAGAAAGCAAACCAGCTTTTCAGGCTGGTCTTTATCCCGAGGAGAAAAGCAGCATTAGCTCCGCCGGAGCTGGAGGATATTCCCGAGCCCGGCTCTGTAAATACAGCTCAGCGCAGCTCCGTGGATGAGCAATCCCAAAACCACGGCCCCCTGGGCCATTCCCGGCTTCCCACGAGGTGTTTGATCCCTCAGCCAAGGCTGTGGGGATTGGGAATTTCCAAAGGGATCTCTTGTCCCGGCTGCCGCTGCCCTGCGGGGGACAGGGATGAGGCGTGGGATGCAGGATGGAGTGTGGGATGCAGGATGCAGCGTGGGATGCAGGATGCAGTGTGGGATGCGGGATGCAGGGTGGGATGCAGGATGCAGCGTGGGATGCGGGATGCAGCGTGGGATGCACTTCAGGATGCGATGCAGGATTCAATATGGGATGTGGGATGCAGGATGCAATACAGGATGCAACAGGAGGTGATGCAGGATGCAACACAGGATGCAAGAGGGGATGCAACGCGGGATGCAGTGCAGGATGCGATGTCCGTGGGGTCCTCCCTGAAGCTGTGGCACATCCTGGCTCGTGTCACTGTGTCCCACAAGCCACCATCCCCCTGCTGCTCCTCCGTGTCCCCTCCCTGCCGGGTCCCCTCTGCCCGAGGAGGGCAAAGAGGAGCTGGGGGCTCGGGCTCTGGGGGTGCTGAGCTGTGGGAGCGGGAGGCACCCACTGTTACCAGGACAACTGGGTGCTCTCCGGAGCCGCTTGTTGCTGCTGCTGCTGCATCCCTGCAAAGCTCCCCCGGCACCGCCAGCAAATCCTCAACCAGGGGGGTGCTCATCCCCCACCCAACCCCAAAGCACAGCTTGGAAAAGCACTGGAGACCCCCTCAGGGTGTCCAGAGTGAGGGGTGTGAGCCCTCATCCTCCTCCTCCTCACCGCCGTGAGCTGCTGGGATGCGGGAAACGCCGACCGGGGCCTCTGCGGGGCTGGGAGCGAGCGGAGCTTTTCGCAGGGTGTAATTCGAGGTGGTGACACCGGGGCTTTACGGCTCGCTGGGAATCAGAACCCGTCCATTAAGGCCATGATAACCCGCGGGGATGACACACGAGGTCCCCAGTGCCACCAGTGTCATTAACAACCTCCAGCGCCGCAGGGACCGGGCACACCGGGACAGCCGAACCCACCCCCCCCGAGCCGGCCAGGAGCTCCGCAGGCACCCGGCACCGCTGCTTCCAACACAGAGCTTTTGTTTCCCCTTCATTTGGCACAGAAATCAGGGACAGGGAGAGTCACCGAGGTGGCAGCTGCTCTGTGCCCAGCGAGCATCCAGCAAAGAGTTTTGAGTCCAGCTCCTGGCCGGGGGTTTGGGGATGCTCATCCATCTCCATGCCCAGGGCAAGGAGCTTTTCACAAAGGTTTATGAGGAGCACCTCGGCTCCAGGACGGGGACGAGCAGCCCTGGAGCAGCCGGTACCGACAGCCGCTTGTCTGATTCGCTTCCCGTAAACTCGGCGGAGAATTGCTCCAGCGGGAAAACAAAACCAGCCGAGAACGGGGGGGAGTTTGGGTTGCAGGATAATCCGCTCTGATGGGAGAGCCCCCGCAGGACACGTCGCCACTCGCTGGGTGCCGTGGCCGGGATGGAGGGACCGGCCCTGCCCGAGGCCACCGCACCCTCCCCGGCACCATCACTTGGAGTTTTCTCCCGCTGATGTCAGGGAGAAAAATCCAGGAAAAAAGAGCGAGGGAAGCGCAGGTGATGAGAGGCAGAGGAAGGACTGAAAGAGCCGTGGAATAAATTTCACTTTGTGGTTTGTTCCAGACTGAGGGTGCAGCCAAAAGTCCATCCCGAGTGGCTCCCGGGCCTCTGGATGCTGCCCTGGAAGATGGATTCCAGTTCAGCATCCCCATTTTGGTGTTCCCAGGCTCCTTGTGCAGTCAGGGATGGATCGGGGCTGATCCGTGCCCATCTGTGCCAAGTGATGCTGTGGCACAGGGCAGGGCCCGAGCTGCCAGGCCAGGCACGTTGGGGAAAACCAGCGTAATTTGGGGGGGAAATCAGAGTAATTTGAGGGGAAATTCAGCGTAATTTTGGGGGAAAATCCGAGTAATTTGAGGGGAAAATCAGAGTAATTTTGGGGGAAAATCAGAGTAATTTCTGCCGGGTGAAGTGCTGACCTCCCTGCTGGGCCTGTGGGAGTGAGGAATGAGCACAGCCCCAGTGGGACAAATGTAGGATTTTCACCGCCGGGTGCTTCCCATGAGATCTTCCCTGATCCAGACCAACAAGGAGCAATCCCTGAGCCCCATCTCCAGCTCCATCCCCCGGAGCCATCTCACCGCCCAGCCCGGCAGCAGAGGCCGGATCACGCCTGCACTCGAGCAGCCGCTCCAGAAGCGAGGAACTTTGCATAAATATTCATCTCGATTAATAAACATGAGGGCTGCAGAAAGCCCGGCTGCAGAGGCAGCGGGGTGTCAGCCTTGCAGGAAGGAGCTCAGCCCCGACACCTGACGGGTTTTGCACAGCAGGAAAACCCAGAGGTTGGATGTTGGATGGAAACCGCTCAGCCACGTCCTTTGTCCCCTCCTTAGCGAGGGGGTGGCATCTCCCCGGGGGGCTCTGGAGTCCAGTAAGGCCGAAATGGGGGCACTGGGAGACAAAGGAAGGAGCCCTGGTCACTTTGCACCCACTGTGACAACCCCACAGAGTCCCAGTCCCCTTTGGGTGTGGCTGCACTGGGATGGGGGCTCTGGAATAGCCCCAAACCCCCCCCCTGGCTCCAAAAGGGACGTTCAAGGCCAGCTTTGAGCAGCGCCAATCCTGCACAAATCCACAGCAGCGAGGACAGGGCCATGCCCAGCCCCGGCGACAGCCCCACAGCGCTGGTGACAGCTGGCACTGAGGCTGCGGTGTCACCCCTGAGCAGGCAGCGGGGGTGGATCCGGGAATTCCCAGCTCCTGTAGGGGGAAACTGAGGCACAGGGACAGCGCCAGGGCTGGGGGAGGTGACAGCGACAGTGGCAGCAGCTCGGAGCCGGCGGGGCCAGGTGACGCGTGGTGGCACCTGCGGGACGCTGCCTTTGTCACTCCGCCAGCAACCCGGGGCATAAACAAGAGCCTGACATTTCCACACAGCCGCCAGGCCCTCGGATTAAAGCAGAACATAATTAGCAAATTAATCAGGAGACAATAGCCGGGGATCTGAGGCTGCCGAGCTGTCACCGGCTCCGCGCGGAGCTGACCCCGGGCATGTTCGGGGCCAGGCGACACGGACATGGCCCAGAATTGTTGTCCCTGTGTCCCTTCCTTTGGATTTTCCAGTCGGGGCAGGGGTTCACCGGGATTCCCTGCCCCGTCAGAAGCCTGGGAATGAATTCTCCAAAGGGCAGCACCTTCCTCTGGCTCACCGGGCCACGCAAAAAACCGTGAATCGAGGGTGGATTTACATTCTGCTTATTAGACACCCGGCAAATACGGGCGAGCCTCGTTCAAACACATTTCGGTGATAAAATGATATTGACTCTGAGTAATTAAAAATCATTTCCATATTCAAATACGCCTGATTGAGGAGAAATAGCTTCCCTTTAATTGCCTGGAGGGGAGCGGAGCAACTTTCGGAGCGTGCAGCCCCGGTAAATGCATCTTCGCTTGGCAGCGTGCGAAAGGCCCGGGGAGGAGGAGGTGTAAGAAGAGGAGGAGGAGGTGGAGGAGGCACGGAGGGGTGAGGGTGTGACCGTGCCACCAGAGCTTCCCGCTCTGGTCCCCAAGGATCAATCCCAGAACAAGGCGCTCCTTCCTCTTCCTCTCCTTCATCCCAAGGTTTTCCCAGGAAAATGCCCCCATAGCGCCAGGATTTCAGGCTCGGGATTGCAGGAACATCTCCCAAAATCGCTGTGGCTCAGGAGGGGATGCTCTGGGTGATTCTGGTCACTCCAGCACCCGGTGACAGCCCCACAGCACTGGGGACAGCCCCGCCCCAGCTCGGCCACCAATCCCAAATCCCCATTTCCAACCCCCCCCACCTCTAGTGCCACCTGAATGCCACCACGCTGTCACTGTCACCGCTGTGGGACAGCCAGGCTGTCGGGGGGGGGGGGTGTGCAGAGCTTTTCCAGCCGCGTTCTGGAGCCCCTCCAGCCTTTCCCTGCGGGATTTTGGGCTCCGCTTGGTTTCCTAGGGAAACCGGGCTGCAGCTCAGCTCAGCCTCCGCGCACGGGGGAGTGCAGGGGGGGCGGCGGGTGTGCAAGGGGGGATTTGGGTGTTCAGGGGGGGATTTGGGTGTGCAGGGAAGGATTCAGGGAGGGATTTGGGTGTGCAGGAGGGATTTGGGTGTGCAGGGGAGATTTGGGTGAGTAGGGAGGGATTTGGGTGTGCAGGGAGGGATTTGGGTGTGCAAGGAGGGATTTGGGTGTTCAGGGGGGATTTGGGTGTGCAGGGAAGGATTCAGGGAGGGATTTGGGTGTGCAGGAGGGATTTGGGTGTGCAAGGAGGGATTTGGGTGTTCATGGAGGGATTTGGGTGTGCAGGAGGGATTTGGGTGTGCAGGGAAGGATTTGGGTGTGCAGGAGGGATTTGGGTGTGCAGGGAAGGATTTGGGTGTGCAGGGGGGGATTTGGGTGTGCAGGGGGGGATTTGGGTGTTCAGGAGGGATTTGGGTGTGCAGGAGGGATTTGGGTGTTCAGGGGGGGATTTGGGTGTTCATGGAGGGATTTGGGTGTGCAGGAGGGATTTGGGTGTGCAGGAGGGATTTGGGTATCCCACATCCTCCGTCTCCTGTCCCAGCTCTCCTTGGAGCCTCCCAAATCCCGCAGGAAGGGATTGGAGCACAGTCTCCACTCCTGGGTGTCCCCTGAGTGCCCCCTGAGCGGGGATCCCTGGGGACAATGCAGGTCCCGCCTCCCTGAGGATGCTCAGAACCGAACCCGGGGCTCGGGGAGGGGCAGGAGGGGGCTGGGCCCGGGCTGGCCCCGCGGGCACGGACATTTCCATGCCCCATTGGCCCTGGAACGGCTCGGAAAGCGCCTCCGCTTTGCTGCCATCGATCCGTCCCCGCTGGCCTGGAGCCAGCGCTCGCTCCCTGGGGACAGTGACCGAGCTGTCCCATGTCCCAGGAGACCCCCACGGCCACATCCCCAGCTCTGCAACACCTTGGAGCTCCGGGATGAGGGGCCGGCATGGTGGGAAAAGGGAAGAGAGGGAGGTGGGATGAGAGTCAGGGGAAAAGGGAGAAGGGACAACCCCGGGACAACCCCGGGACAGCCCCGGGACAGTTCCGGGATAGCCCCGGGACCAGAGAGTGGAGGAATCGACAGGAAAAGTCTCCAAGAGCCCAGGCTGGGCTCCCATGGATCTGGAGGAGGTGGAGAAGGCCGGACTGGGAGCCAGGATGGGCACAGGGACACCGGAGTGGGGACAGGAGTGGCTCAAAAGCGGCCTGGTCGCCTCCTGCAGCTCCCAGGCCGGCCTGTGGTCAGCCCTGGAGCTCACATGGATGAGTTTTCCAGCCAGGATTCCCCTGATGGACCCAAAGTCCTTCCCTCTGATCATCATTCCTGATCAGAGCTCACAGATGAGCCACGGAGTACAACTGACCCCATGAAGACTTTGGAAGTATTTTTTTATATAAACCGTATCAAAATGCCCTAAAAAAAATAATAATAAATTCAGGAGAGCTCCCACAGCTCTGAGAGTCCACAGGGAGAATTGGGATAAATTCCCAACTCCTTCCAACTCTCTCACCCACGTGCTACGACCCCAGATCCCCACCCAGGCATCCCAAACTGGGATCCCCACAGCGGGAATGGGGCGATGTCCACAGGACCCCCCATCCCAGATCCATCCCAGATCCCTCCTGGATCCATCCCAGATCCATCCCGGCTCCATTCCAGATCCATCCCGGATCCATCCCAGCTCCATCCCAGCTCCATCCCGGATCCATCCCGGATCCATCCCGGATCCATCCCAGCTCCATCCCAAATCCATCCCGGATCCATCCCGGATCCATCCCGGATCCATCCCAGCTCCATCCCAAATCCATCCCAGCTCCATCCCAAATCCATCCCGGATCCATCCCAGATCCATCCCAGCTCCATCCCAGCTCCATCCCAGATCCATCCCGGATCCATCCCAGATCCATCCCAGTTCCATCCCAGCTCCATCCCAACTCCATCCCGCTTTGCCCATCAGGGAAAAAAAAAAATACCGAATATAAAACTGTAGCAACGGGAGCTAAAGCACCATAATTAAAGGGAAAAATTTTCCAGGCTGCTGGAGACAGGAGAGGATCATTGTGTTTGCCTCCCACATCCCAGATGGATGCACGAGGGCTGCAGACAACGCCGGGGAGAGGAGGAGAGGAAGGGTGTGAGCGAGACCGGGACGTGTGTGAGCAGAAATTGAATTTTTATCAGTTCCTATGTAGATTGTGTTTATTCATCTGTCTCCTCTCCATCTCCCCCTGCATCTCCCTATTTCTTTGACAAAATTACTTTCCTCCTTCGGCCTAATTTTGTTTGTACAGATAGCAGCTGCTTCCTCCCGTTCCTGCAGGAGAAGTATCCCGGTAAATGAGGTGTTCCATATCCCCGCTGCAGGTTGGAGCAGCTCCCCTGGCTCCATCCCAAAAAATTTCCCCTCCTGCTGCTCCCCCAGGCTCCTATCACCTCTCCCAGGGGTGACAAAGGATGGGTGAGGTGCCCCCAAATTGTCCCAGGTTCCCAAGTGCCACCATCCCTCTGGACTGGGAGTACGGGAATATCCAGGGGTTAAAATTCCATTATTTGGGGGGTTAAAAATCCGTATTTGGAGTTAAAACTCCTTTATTTCGGGGGTTAAAACTCCGTATTTGGGGTTAAATCCCCCGTAGGGAAGCTCTTCTAATCCATATTAAGTGTCCTGCCACGGGAGATGAATGGAGCTGGGATGATCCGGAATTACAATAAAGACAATTTTTTTCCCCAAAAAAACACCGTTCTTGGCAGGACCTTTCCCTCTCCCCTTCCGGGCTGGATTCTCTGGGAATTTTGAGAGACGCCCACGCGAGCCTCTGGATGCTCCCAAAAACCAGGCAGGTGCGACCCCCAAATCTCAGGGATGATCCCACCAGAAAAAGCCACAAAGTTGGGACAACCCAACACCGAGCTGAGCAAGTTCCTTCCGTGCCCAAACCGCCCCAAAAACAGCCGGAAAAAAAATTTCCCCCAGGGCTTTGCCAAGGGGGTGTTTCCCAGGGAACCGGGAGAGGAAGAGGAGCCTCTGGAGCGCTGCTTCCTCCACCCCAACCTCTTTGTGCTCCCTGGCACGAGGGAAATTCAACCTCGTGATGGATTTTTCCCCCCCAGGGCCCTCCATTAAAAATGTATGGAATTACTCATGCAAAGTCCCACTCGCACACGGGGCTTTTGTGAGGTCGTTAAAACCCCGGCGTTTGTCACTCACTTCCTCCTCGCCTCGCAATTTGCTCCCGTTTTATTATCGGCAACGAACCGCCCGGGGATTCTGGTTTTGGTTTTTATTTTGGTTTTTTTTTTAATGCCTGAGCTTTCCCAGGCTTCCCGGTGAGGCCAGTCCCACCCCAAAAAGGGGCACGGCCCCCAAATTCCACCCCTCCCCGTCATGGGGGAAGCGCTTTTTGGGAAAGCAGGAGAGGATTGGGGTGCTCAGGACTCTGAACATCATCTGTTCCCAGCTCCCTTCTCATTTCTGAGTGGGGAAAAGGAGACGATTGGGATGCTCAGAGTGCTCAGGATCGCAGTCCCCAGATCCCTTCCCACATCCGAATGGGGTCAAAGCCCACCAGGAGAGGATTGGGATGCTCAGGACGCTCAGGATCACAGTCCCCATCCTCTCCCAGCTCCCTTCCCATTTCTGAGTGGGGCAAAGCCCACCTGGAGTGAGGTCAAGAGAGGATTGGGATGATCAGGATCACATCCCTCATCTCCTCCCAGCTCTCCTCCCATTTCAGAGTGGGATCAGGAGAGGATTGGGATGCTCGGGGTGCTCTGGATGATCAGGATCACGGTCCCCATCTCCTCCCAGCTCCCTTCCCACCTCTTATGGGTGGAAAACCCGCCTGGAGTGAGGTCAGGAGAGGATTGGGATGCTCAGAACTCTCAGGGTTCTCCACCTTCTCCCAGCTCCTTTCCCAACTTTGAGGGAGGCAAAGCCCACCAGGAGATTTTGGGATACTCAGGATCAGACCCCGCATCCTCTCCCATCTCCTTTCCCACCTCGGAGAGGATTGGGGTGCTCAAAACTCTCAGGATCGGGGTCTCCCATCCCCTCTCAGCTCTTTTCCCACCTCTGGAAGGGGCAAATCCCACCAGGAGATTTTGGGATACTCAGGATCGGGGTCTCCCATCCTCTCCCACCTCCTTTCCCACCTCTGGGAGGAGGCTCAGGAGCATCAGGACATTCAGGGTGGAAAATATTTTATCCTTGCTGGGGATCCAGGCTCTCACACAGCCCCATCCCTCCTTCCCTTCATCCCTCCAGGGCCAGGCTGGGTTGGGAATCTGCTGCTCCGAGCTCCAGGAGCCGAGGAAGGGACAAAACCCGGGAGAAAAAGCACAGGGAGGGCAGGAAATGTGGGAATATCGCGGATCGTGTCCCGCGGGTGGCTCTGGCTGGGGTTGGAATCACAGAGCGCTTCCCCTCTGCTCTCGGAGCTTTTCAACTCGTAACGCATCTCCCTCCCCGCCCGAGCACCTCGCCGAGTCAAAAAGACAAATTTCCCGATGCTTCAAAAGCTGCTGAGAGCCACAGCTCCGCGCTTCGGAACCATCACTCACCGAGCCAAACAACCCCTGCCACCCCAAATCCCAAATCGGGGTTTTCAGGGCTCCTGGTGGGGGGGTGAGCACAGGGAGAGCCCCCAAATGTGGGGTTTTAACCCCGGGTTAACCCCAAATAGGGGAGGTTTAACCCCAAATATGAGAGTTTAACCTCTGGGTTAAACCCCAAATATGGAGTTTTAACCCCTGGGTTAACCCCAAATAAGGGGATTTTAACCCCAAATACAAATAAGGGGATTTTAACCCCAAATATGAGAAGTTTAACCCCAAATGTGGGGGTTCAACCCTTGAGTTAACACCATATAGGGAGGTTCAACCCCAAATATGGGGGTTTAATCCCTGATTTAGCCCCAAATAGAGGGAGTTCAACCCCAAATAAGAGTTTTAACCCCTGGGTAAATCCCAAATAGGGGGATTTTAACCCCAAATAGGTGGGCACTGGTGGCACTGAGAGCATTGGGAACAGTGGGAGCACCGGGGGCACTGGTGGCACTGGGGGCACTGGGGACACTGGGGACACTGGGGACACTGGGGACACTGAACCTTCCCCACCACGCCCTGCACCCCATCACCCTTTTCCCCGCATCCCAATCCCCCCAATTCCCGGGAGAACCGCGTCCTCCCGTGGGAACAACCCCGCGCGTGGAGGGGACACCGCGGGCACGGCGGGGTCAGGGTGGCACCGCCGCCATCCGAGCTGGCCCGGAGCCGCAATTAGTAAATTAATTATCGAGCTGTAACGGAGATTTCATAGCTCGGAGCTGTCACATCACCAGTGTTTTGTCAAGCGAGATGACGAGTGGTGGAATTATTACTGCGGTGCTGGGGCTGGGGGGGGGAAAAAAAGAGGAGAGAGAGACTTGCAGGGAGAGGGGAGGATAAAAATATAAAGGGAAGGGATAGGGAAGAACAAGATAAGTGGGTTTTGTTGCTAATGGA
Source organism: Sturnus vulgaris (assembly GCF_001447265.1). The sequence continues at coordinate 573,246 of NW_014650664.1, forward strand.
AGCTGGCACAGGGACAGAATCGCGACTATTAGAAGACAACACACTACACTACGAGTGGCTCTGAATGATCCTCTTAATTAACGGCGAGCACAAAAGGAGCCCCTGCCCACCCCCAAAGCCGGCGGCGCTGCTGCAAGAGCAGCCACAGCTCCGTGAGGACGCCCACGGATCCAGGCCGTGCCCAGCAGCGACACGAAAAGAGCTGGAGACGCTCGGGGAGGAGAAAATCAGAGCCCGTGGGGACATGAAAAAGAGCACGCGGGTCCCTTCTTGTCACCTCACCCCGGCACCGTGCGGGGCTGGCGGGGAGGATGGCACTGCTGGATCCCAAATGCCCAAGGGACGCGGATCTCCCTCGCCACCCTCCCCGCTTCCCCTCCATCTCCCAGGGCCGGGTTTAAGCTGCGTATCCAGCGCGATGTAAAAATAACACCCCGCCCTCCCACTTGGGAAATTGATTCCTTCGCTTCCCACCCGGCTCCGGCTTTAAATATCCGCATTTAGATGCAGATTGTGCTGCACCGCCTGCTGCGGAGCCCGTGGGTGGCTGCGACCTCGTCCTGCCGCTCCACCCCATCCCGAGGTGGCGACAGAGCTCCCGGAGGTGCCAGCGGTGCCCCTGATGCTCCTCGCCGAGCTGGGAGGTGACACAGAGCGGTGGCACTTCCAGGGAGTGCCACCCTGCCAGAGACAGCCGCTTTTTTTTGGGTTTCATCCCAAATCCAACCCTCCCAAATCTCATCCCGGCTGCTTCCCCCTTCCCCAGCACGAGGAGCAGCAGATGCCAGGGATGAGGAGGGGGTGAGGAGAACGTGGGCAGCCGTGGCTGTGCCCTACTTTTGCAGGGCAAAATCTGGAGAGGGGAAGCGGAGCTGTCGTGTGAGCGGATCCGGCATCTGCTCCGGCTGGCAGAGCTCACACCCACGGCCCCCAGCCCTCCCACGGGGACAAAGCAGGCCGGGGGAAGGGGGACAAGCGGTGTCGGCTGAAATTTCGGGGTCTTCTGGATGGGTGTAAAGATGGAATCGTGCCCATGGAGCCGGGAGAAGGGGGACAAACCGTGCTGGGAGGAATTCTGGGGTCTCAGGGATGAAATCGTGCCCATAGAGCCGGGGGAAGGGGGATGAGCGGTTTCAGCAGGAATTTTGGGGTGTCTCGGATGGGTGCAGGGATGAGATCACACCCATGGAGCCGGGGGAAGGGGGACAAGCCGTGCCGGGAGGAATTTCGGGGTCTCCTGGATGGAATCCTGCCAATGGAGCCGGGGAAAGGGGACAAGCGGTGTCACCGGGAATTTCGGGGTGTTCTGGATGGGTGTAAAGATGGAATCGTGCCCAGAGAGCCGGGGGATGTGGGACAAGCGGTGTCGTCGGGAATTTCGGGGTGTCCCGGATGGATGAAGGGATGGGATCACACCCATGGGGCCGGGGAAAGGGGACAAGAGATGTCGGCAGGAATTTTGGGGTCTTCTGGATGGGTGTAAAGATGGAATCGTGCCCATGGAGCCCGGGGAAAGAGGGACAAGCGGTGCCGGGAGGAATTTCGGGGTCTCCTGGATGGAATAGTGCCCATGGAGCCGGGGAAAGGGGGACAAGCAGTGTCGCCGGGAATTTTGGGGTGTCCCGAATGGATGAAGGGATGGGATCACAGCCATGGGGCCGGGGATTGTGGGGCTGGCAGCGGCAGCAGCCGCGTGTTGTAACTTCAGAGGGAAGGGAGGGAGGGAGGGATGGGTTTGGAGAAGCCGCCGCGGGGCTCCCACGGGGATCTTTGCCAGCTCCTCCAAGTGTTTCATTCCTTCCCTTCGGCAGCCGCCCAGATTCATGGCAGAGCTCCCGAGTTTTATCCTTCCCTCGCCGCATCAGGAGGGATCCAGGGAGCTGCGAAGCTTCTGCCTCCACCAAAATCCAACCCCAAATTCCTGGGAAGATGCTGAGTTCTCTCCCGGGGTGATCCGGTGACGGCTCTTGGCCAAATTTGGGTTAAAAACCCCAGAATTTAGAGGAGCTTCTTAGAAAAGGGTCACAGGTGCCAAGGGAAGTTCACAAATCCATCCTCGCCCCCAGGCAAAGCTCGGTGTCTCAGCATTCCCTGATCCCAAACCGCCTCCCAGGGCTGAGGTTGGCAGGAAAATCATCATTCCTGCTGAAAAGGAGGAGGCAACAGGGCGAGCACAAACAGCATTTACATATCCTTAATTCTATTTTAGCACCTCTCGGGTTATTTTTGTCGCGGCAGAAACACAACAGGAGTGCAAGGCCAGAGAAAGGGCAAGGAACGGCTCGGAATGTGGGACGGAGGGAGAGAAAAAAATAAATCCCGGGCATGGGAATGGCTGAGAGCTGCGCCCGCGGGGCTGGTTTGCTCCTCTGGGCGGGACAAAGGGACACAAATGTCACCAAACACCCCTGTCCTGTGTGCAGTGAGGGAGTGAGGAGGGGACAGCCACCAAATCCCGGCTTTCCCCCTCTGGGAAAAGATGGAGAGGGGACAGCAGGGAGGACAGCAGGGGGACAGCAGAGGGGACAGCAGAGGGGACGTCCCCGGAGCCGGAGGGGACAGGCCAGAGCTGGCTCCGCTGCATCCTCGCCCCGTTGCCAGGACAACGGGATGTGATGGAGCCACCTCCATCCACCAGGGCCGGCTGCGGGGTGTTGGGGGCAGGTTTGGGGTGCTGAGAGCCCCCCAGATCTGGGGTCCATGGCAGAACCCCCCCCAGGAGCCGCCAGCAGGCAGCGGGCACGGGCAGGGCAGAGCGGGAAAAGCGGGATGGAATCCCCGGGATAAAGCCAGAGCCCGGTGGGGCACACAGGGCACAGCCCCGGGGCTGTCACATCGCAGGGTCTGTGTCCCCACACCCACAGCGGGCAGGGCCCTGGGGGCTGTCCCAGGGTCCCCCTGTGTCCCTCGGGCTCCCGCAGGGGCTGGGAAGGCCCCGAGGCTCCGAGCAGCCCGGAAGGTGCAGCTCGGTTTCCGTGCCGCTGGTGCCATGGCAACCTTCCCCTGTCGGCTCCGCCACCGAGCGGGCAGGGCCTGCGGGGCGGGGGCTGCTCCGGCCCTGCTCCATCCCTACTCCATCCCTGCTCCATCCCTACTCCATCCCTACTCCATCCCTACTCCATCCTTACTCCATCCCTACTCCATCCCTGCTCCGGCCCTACTCCATCCCTACTCCATCCCTGCTCCGGCCCTACTCCATCCCTACTCCATCCCTACTCCATCCTTACTCCATCCTTACTCCATCCTTACTCCATCCCTACTCCATCCCTACTCCATCCCTACTCCATCCTTACTCCATCCTTACTCCATCCTTACTCCATCCCTACTCCATCCCTACTCCATCCCTGCTCCGGCCCTACTCCATCCTTACTCCATCCCTACTCCATCCTTACTCCATCCCTGCTCCATCCCTACTCCATCCCTGCTCCATCCCTACTCCATCCCTACTCCATCCCTACTCCATCCTTACTCCATCCCTACTTCATCCTTACTGCATCCTTACTCCATATCTACTCCATCCCTGCTCCATCCCTATTCCATTCCTACTCACTCCCTGTTCACTCCCTGTTCCATCCCTACTCCATCTCTACTCACTCCCTACTCCATCCCTACTCCATCCCTGCTCCACCCATCATTCCTCCCTCCATCCCAGCTGGAATTCCAGCCAAGGCCACACCAAAGGAACCCGGATTTCCCAGCTCACGCACCCCCGGAACCGTTCCCAGCTCAACATTTCCTCCTTTTCCCATGAGGAAACCAGTTTGGGGTTGGATTCTCCAAGGAAACTCCATCCCACCAGGCAAGAGGATCCCAAAGCGAATCCCAACAAATCCCAAACGAGCAGGGATGAGACATCTCCATCTCCAAGGGAAGTTCCCTGCTCCGGGCAGGGCTCTGGTTATAAAATCTCTTTGTAATTAATTAAAAACAATTATGGTCCCGTGGCAGCTGACCCCGACCCCGTGTCCATCCTCGGAGCGAGCAGATGGAGCTGGGATTTAATTCCCTCCCTGATCCCACAGAAATCCCACACGCTGTGCCCCAGCCCCTCTCCAGGGATGGATTTTGGAGTTGTGGAAAGGCAGTGGCTGTGGGAGGCAGAGAATCCCTGGAGGAATTCAATTTATGGCAATTAAAAAAAAAAAAAAAAAAAAAAAAAAAAAGGTGGAAAAGGAGCCCTCTGGAGCTGTGGAGAGCGTGAGAAAAAAAGAAAAAAAAAAAAGAGAGAGAGAAGGGAAAATATAAAAAACCAAGCCAAGCCAGCCGCGGTGCTGGGTTTCAAAGGTCACCTCTGGGCATGAATTTTAATTTCACACAGGAGTTTTGTTCATTTGTTAATTATTTTCAGATGAAAAGGGAGATATTCCTGCGGAGGGTGAGCAAAGGGCCACGGCAACATTTGAATTTCAAAGGCGAGGCTGTTTGCAAGGAAAACACAAGGGGAGAGAAGGGAGGGAGAATTTGGGGAGAGGAGGGAGAGGCTGGAGGGGTCCCCCCCTGCCACGGCCTCGGCGGGGACACACCGAGGGCAAAAAAACAAAAAAAAAATTGGAATTGCATCCTGATCCTTTTTCCAGGGAATATCGTGCACACCATGGGAACAATCATGGATTGGGGCATCCTGTGCCTCCCCTCCAAGGGATGGGAACACCCCAGAAGAGCCCTGACCCCTCAGGAACGATCCCAAAACCAACTCCAAGAAGGATTTTTTTTAACCTCTCCACGGATTTTGCAATCCCAGGAGGAAGAGGAAGAGGAGGGAGAAGAGAAAAAGCTGAAGGAAAGATCCAGGGAAGGGAATAAACCAAGGAATTCTTTTCCTCTTTCTTTTAGGGCGTGGATTGGGGCATCCTGTGCCTCCTCTCCTCTCTAAGGGATGGGAACACCCGGGATGAGCCCTGGGATGAAGTTCCCAGGATATTGGAACCTCAGGAACGATCCCAAAACCAACTCCACGAAGGATTTTTTTTAACCTTCCCATGGGTTTTACAACCCCCGGAAGAGAGAGAAGAGAAAAAGCTGTTGGAAAGATCCAGGGAAGGGAATAAACCAAGGAATTCTTTTCCTCCTCCTTTTAGTTTTTAGGGCAGGCGTTTGCTTTTTATGGAGCCGGAGGAGCCGAGGGAGCCGCACATAAAACACAGCCGGGTGAATTCAACCTCCCCCCACCCCCGAATTCCCAGCACTTCCCAGCACCCTGAACCCCAAAACTGCTCCTTCTGGGATGGAACAGATCCCTGGAAACACTCCTGGATGGAAGAAGGGGCTCAAAAATTCCCACCCAGGCAAATTCCGTCTGGGGTTTCTCCTTTCGGCTTTTTCTGTTTGCAGCAGAGCCGGGAATTCTTGAAAATTCCAGAATTTCCAGGAATTCAGCCTCCAGGATGGGCCCTGCCCGCTTTGGGGGCACAAGGTGTGACCCCCCCTCAGATGGGAAAAACCGAATTATTTCCCCATGGATAAAGGAAATATTTCCCTTCTTCGGATTTATCCCACAAGAAAGGGTGGGAGGAAGGAATCCCAGGAACCAGGGAGATCCTGAACCTTCGGGAAATCTTTCCCCAAAGCCCCAAATCCTCCCCGCTGGCCCGTGCCTCAGTTTCCCCTCCCAGCTTGGCAGGAGGATCGTGGGGAAGAGGAGGATTAGGAGGATTCCTCCTCATTGCTCGGCTCCTCTTCATTTCCCACTGAATCCACCGGGGGAGGATTCCGCTCTCAGCTCCTCAAATCCAGGGAAAAGTCCAATTTCCACAGTTCTGAGCCCGTCCTGATCTCCTAAAACCGAGCGATTTTCTGCCTGATGAGGAATTAAACCACGGCAGCCGCGCTGGAGGAGCGGATTGAGGAGCAGGGGGAATGATCCCAAATCCCTGCACTCCTCCAGTGGGATGGAAAAGGGGCCTGGTGACCCCAAACCCCCTCATCTGCTCACCCACAGATACCAAAAAGCAGCAAAGGACGCCCCAAAATCCTCACCCCCGCCTTGTGGGGTCATTCCCGGAGTTTCCCCATCCCAGAGGATTCGTGTCCCACCCCATAAATCAATGTTTGCCCTTCCCTGCGGGGCCTGGCTAATGAGGCAGCAATAAAATTAAGGATAAAGTTAATAACGGAAAGAAACAACCCCGCTACCCTTCTAGGTTTGGAGATTCCCGGCCGAATTCCTGCTGGAATTCCAATTCCCGGTGGCACCGGGGCTGGCAGTGCCACAGCCCCAAGCTGGAGCCACCCGCTGTCCCCACCCCCGGCACCTGCGCTGAAATCGCTCCGTGGTTTGGTTTTTTTTTTTTTTTTTAATGTGGCTGAGAGAAAAAAAAAAAAAACACCGAGAGGAGTTTGCAAAGATCGGGCGCATTTAAATGCAAATTGCGTTATTTCTGTCTCGAAAAAAAAAAAATTAAAAAAGAAAAGGAAAAAAAAAAGCGTCATTAATACATTTTCTGCAATTTGGAGAAATCAGTGGCAATTATTTTTTTTTCGCTGCGAGCTATTAGCCAACTTTTATTTGAAGAAGGAGTTTGAGGCGGGGGGAGGAAAGAAAAGGAGAAAAAAAAGAAAAATTCTGAAGGAAATCATTCAGTGACTGACACATTTCCTCCCAGGTCTTCGAGCTGCCTGCTCATCCCGGGAATAATTACAAAGGGAAGGAGCTAAAAGTACTTCCAGGAGGCGGATGAGCACGGAGCCAAATGTTTTTTTTCCAAGGGATTGATCCAGCACGTGCGTGCTCAGATCAACAGGATGGAATTTTGGGGCTTTTCACGGATAATTTTGGGCTTGGGAGGAGCCTTAAAACCCGTCCTAATTTGTTCCAAGTTCCATCCAACCTGGCCTTGGGCACTTCCAGGGATGGGACATCCAGGATTTTTTCCTGGAGTTGTGAATGTTGAGGGTCCAAAAGCGTTTTCTGATGTTGGTGCCATCCATTGAAATCCATTGAAATCCATTGAAATTCATTGATATCCATTGATATCCATTGATATCCATAGATATCCATTGAAATCCATTGAAATCAATTGATATCCATTGAAATCCATTGAAATCCATTGAAATCCATTGATATCCATTGATATCCATAGATATCCATTGATATCCATTGATATCCATTGAAATCCAATGATATCCATTGATATCCATTGAAATCCATTGATATCCATTGATATCCATTGATATCCATTGAAATCCATTGAAATCAATTGATATCCATTGATACCCATTGATATCCATTGAAATCCATTGAAATTCATTGATATCCATCAATATCCATTGATATCCATCAACATCCATCAATATTCATCAATATCCAACAGTATCCCCCAAAATCCATCAATATCTATGAACATCCATCAATATCCACCAATATCCACCAAAATCCATCAATATCCACCAATATTCACCAATATCCATGAACATCTATCAATATCCACCAATATCCACCTGTATCCCCCAAAATCCATCAATATCCATGAATAATCACCAATACCCATCAATATCCATTGATCACACCCTCCACACCATCCCCCAAACCCTGTCTGAACGGGGACTGCAGTGGGACCAGAGCCCTTCCCACCAATCCCAAATTCCACCCTCCCCTCCCAAGGCCGATCCCATAAATCCATAAAAAAAAAAAAAAATAAATCCATAAAAGAATCCATAAACCCATAAATCGCTGTCTCCTCACCCCCGGCCTTGCTGCCACCCCCAGGGCCGGGTGACAAATGACCAGGGCAGCCAGGGGGTGACCAAACCCCCCCTTCCCAGAGGGGCCGTGCAGCTCCAGGCTCCTTTTCCCGGGATAATTCCAGGTCTCGGTGACGGTGATGGATGAACGCTGCCATCCCTGCTGGCCCTTTCTTATCGACTTTTATTTTTTTTTTTTATTTTATTTTAATTCACATCATAACCCCGAGATGGCAAACACCTGGATCAGCACAAGGGAATGGATGAGGAGCATAAAACATTCCCAGGATAAATGATCCCTTGGAAAAAGGACAGTGAGGGTTCCAGCAGCAGGACAGGGGTTGGATATCAGCCCTAAAACTATCCTGGGCACCCCCAGGTGAGATCAGGGGGGGTGACAGGACTCAACAGGAATTTTAGGAATTAAATCCTGGAGTTCCTGCTGAGAGCAGGATTTGTGTCCTGTGGCAGTACGGACAGAGGAGAATTCCCAGAATTAAAT
>NW_014650664.1:581477-593700 GCF_001447265.1 Sturnus vulgaris
GCTGAGAGCAGGATCTGTGTCCTGTGGCTGTGGGGACAGGAGACAGAGGAGAATTCCCAGAATTAAATCCTGGAATTCCTGCTGAGAGCAGGATCCGTGTCCTGTGGCTGTGGGGACAGGAGACAGAGAATTCCAGGAATTAAATCCTGGACAGGCCTTGTCACTGTGCCAGCACCAGGAGCATCCCGGAGCACATTTATGGCTCTACACATCCCAAAGTGTTCCCTGCTTTTGGAGGCTGCAATAAATCCCCGATTCCCATAGGATTTGGCCATCCCAAACCTCATCCCGAGCCTTTGGGATGTGACAAATCCCAAATCCCACACCCTCACTTGAGCATCCCAAAACGCTCTCCCGGCTTTTCCTCACTTCATCCTCCTTCCCGGAGGGAAATGGGATGGGCGCCTCTCCCTCCTGCCTCCCCCGGGCTCCCTGAGGAGCGGCAGGCAGATGTTTGCTCGGTGCCAATCCGCATCCTGCTGAATTCCATAATAATCTCAATTATCCCGAGCTCTCATCCACGGAGCTCTGTTTTTCCCCGGGAAATTGAGATGGATGGAGCCGCTTTGCCAGAGGGGTCCTGGGGACGCCGGGGCTTGGTGACAGATGGGGAGGTCACAGCTGGGGAGAGCCTGGGGTTGGATTCCCTTTGGGAATTGGGAAAACGCTGCAGAATTCCTTCCCTTCTCAGCTGGAGGGGCAGCCCTGAGAAAAGCAGAAATTCCTGGGGACATCCCAGCTCCAGGCTGGGGACACCTCCTCGGCATGGCATTGTCACCGCGTGTCACCCGGCTGGAGCATCCCTGCTCTGGGGCTTCCCTCTCCCTCAGGGATGAAGGTGGCAGCACCCCAAATTTCCCCTGGAAAAACGGGATTTTTCCCAGGGGGTTTGTGCTGTCCCTTCTTCCCGGGGCTGCCCTACAAGGGGTTGGAGGGGGGAAATCCTTTTTTTTTTTTCTTTTTCCACTCCTGTTCCTATTTTGGCAGCGCTGGAGTCAAGTAGCTCAATTAAGCAATAACTGCCTCTGTACAGCTGCCCACACAGCCTGCGGTAAATAATTAAACGCTGAAATAATCCAGCAGATGGGAAGTCAGCGTGGAGAGGGATCCGAGAGGAATCCTCCCTCCTGCCCCGCCTCATCCATCCCTGGCCCCGCCACAGCGCCGGGCCGCGGAAATCTGGGGGAAAAAAAAACACCTGGAGGGGGAAAAAAATCACAACTCCCACCACTCGCTCCCCCCTCTCCCTGGGGCGAAGCAGAACGTGAGAAAAAACATCATGGAAAATTTTAGCCGAGCTCTGGTATTGATCTGGAGGCGAAGCACATCCCCGAGCCAGCCCGTGGCTCCTCTCACACATCATCCGCTTTTTATCTGCTCCAACGCAGAGCAGGAGCATCATTGAGAGGCCTAATTAGCAGCTACTGATTGATAAATATTAATTGGGATGCCTCAGGAATGAGGATCCAGCTCGGAGGGTTTGGCACGGGAGTGTGTCCTGGGCTGCTCTGCTGCCGTCCCGGCAATTCCCGGCATGGAATTGGCGTCATCCGTGCGCCACATCCCAGGAAAAGCACGGAGAGCTTTTCCAAAGGGTGCTGAGCTCCCAGGAATTGAAGGGAACCCCACAAAACCTTTTAATGATCCCTAAAATCAACTCGTGCCGTTCCAAAGGGATTTAGCCGGCGGGATGTTGTTCCGAGGCGATCCCGGCTCCCAGCAGGCAGCAGGAGCCTCAATCCATATTCACATTTCCATCACATCCTCCTCAGACAGCTCCGCTCCACTCCTCCATCTGCTGAAATGCCACCCCCGAGAGGGATTGGCTCCGAGCAGCTTCTCCTCCTCAGGATTTGCGTGCTTGATCCCGGGAATTCGCGAGGGTTTCGGATTTTCTGGAGAGTGGGAGCCAGGCAAAATGTGTCAGCCTGGGCATGGGGCAGGGAGTGGCCTCAAAACCTGAATTTTTTTTCATGGAAACAGAGAGTTTTGGGGTGCAGAACAGCCTGGGAGAAGCTGAGGAGTCCGATCCCAATGTCACCCAATCCCCTGGTGCCCTGGATGAGCTGGGATTCCTTGGGGACATCCCTGGGGAGGCTCCCGCCGCAGCCTGGCGGCCAGGAGGGATTTATTTACCGAATGTGAATTGAATCTCAGCTGGGAACAGATTTTCCTGCCAGATTCACCTTCCCTGGATCGGGAAAATGATCCTGAGAATGAGATCGGGAAAATGGTCCCGGGAGTCAGATCGGGAAAGGGGTCCTGGGAATTAAATCAGGAAAATTGTCCTGAGAATTAGATTGAGGAAATTATACTGGGAATTACATCAGGAAAGGGGCCTCAGGGAATCAGACTGGGAGAGGGGTCCCGAGATTCAGACCAGGAAAATGATCTCAGGAATCAGATTGGAAAAATGTTCCAGGGAATTAGATGGGGAACGTGATCCTGGGAGACGCCTTCCAGGTCCTTATCTCCGGTATCAGCTCACGCCCAATTCCCGAACAGCTCTGAGCTCAATCCCACCCTCAGCCCATCCCCACGGTGCCAAATGCAATCCCGAGATGAACTGGGGTGGATTGGGATGGACTGGGACGCTCTGGGTTTTCCCCCTGTCCATGCACACGAGCTCCTCAGGGATTATCCGAGCCTCTCCTGTCCCCTCTGACGGCTCCATCCTTTGGCCAAAGCCCCTTTTGTCACCTCCCAGCCTCCCCTTTGGGGACCCCCACGCGTGTCCCCCCCTCTCCGTGTGCCGGGAGCTCGCCGGGGGCGGTGGGGACAGCGCAGCTGCTGCTGGCAGGGGATGTGACAGGGTGTCACAGCCCCTTCCCACCGCCCCCCCCCCGCGCTGTCACCGCGCGTTTTTCCCGGGAGCTGCTGGATAATTTGCATCCGCCACGAAGCAGCTCCTGGGCCGTGTTTGTCAAAGTCAATCTGCGCCTCGCTGCCTCCGGAGCTTCCGACGTGACCGCGGCTTCCAGGCTCGTGGAACGGGCACGGGCAGCGCCCTGGCACCGGCCCCTGGCCCTGGCACCCCCCCGTCCGGCCCAGTGCAGCCCCCAGGGCTGCAAATTCCTGGGAAGAAGGAGGGAAAGAGCCACCGGCTCGTGGGTGGCACAAGGACAAAGGTGTCACTGTGTCCTTTCATCCTTGGGGTGAGCCGTGGCACAGGAGCATCACCCCAAATTCTGGCATCAGCTCACATCTCCCTGAACCCCAAGGGTGCAAATTCCTGGGAAGAAGGAGAGGAAGAGCCACCAGCTAGTGGGTGACACAAGGACAAGGTGTCCCTGTGTTCCCTTATCCCTGGGATCAGCTGAGATGATCCAAGGACACTCAACACCAAAGGGATTAAACACCAGTGCAGGAGCATCTCCCAAAATTCCAGCACCAACCTCATCTCCCTGAACCCCAAAGAATTAAATCTTGGAGCCAGGAGGGAAAGAGCTGCCCACTTGTGGGTGACACCAGGACAAAAGTGTCCCTTGGGGACATCCCTGGGATGAGCCACGGCGCTGCTAAAGGATTAAAATCCAGTGCAAGAGGCACCATCCCAAATTCCAGCCTCAGCCCACGGTGCTGTGACGAGCTGGGGGGGCTCGTCCCTGTCACCCTCGTCCCTGTCACCCTCGTCCCTGTCACCGCGGGCAGGGACCAGCGGCTGCTCCTGGATGTTCCCTCGGTGGCAGCTGTCGATGCTGCGATAGATTTGTGCTCCCTGGGAGCCTGGCTTTGTTCCCTGCACGGAAGGAGCTGCCAGGGAGCGGTGACAGCCCCGGCACGGAGGGATCAGAGGATGGGGTTTGTCACAGCCCTGCCAGGTGTGGTGGCAGCACGGAGAGAAGAGCCAAGGGGTCTTCAAATGGGGCTCAGCCCCCACAGAGTCATCCCTGCTCCTCACTGATCCCCTGAGCCCAAAAACGCCCTAAAAGTCCCTTTATGGGGTGCGCCTGGTTCCCCCAGTGCCTGACCTGGAGAGATGAGGGGACGAGTGTGACAATGGGGACACGTGTGACAGTGGGGACACGTGGGGGTGGTGACAGCGGTGCCAAAGCCCCGGTGAGGCGGAGCCAGAGCTTTTCCAGCTCCCCCGGGACCGTTCACAGCAAGACCCCGGCACCCAGGGCATCCCAAAGCTGTGACCTCCAGAGCGCTGTGACCCCGCTGTCCCATCCCCCAGGGCAGGACACTCTGCTGTCCCCTCCCCCAGCTCCAATTCCAACCTCTGCCACCCCCGGGACCCCCTCCCTCCCTCCTTCACTCACCTTCCTGCCAGCCCTCCTAAATCCCAGCGAGCATTCCCGGGGCTGTGCCGTGAGCCGGCTGCATCCATGCACGGGCTCCCCTCGGCTCCCAAACCCCCCAATTCCAGGGGAGTGGGGGCTGTTCTCACTTCCCTGCGCTATCTATAGTCCCCTCTATACCTCTATATATAGATTCTATAGCTCCCAGCTAATCCCTCCGCAATCATAAAGCCATTAAATTAATTAACCGAGGGAAAGCGAGGGGAAAGGGCTGGAGCCGCCCTGGAGAACAGAGGAGGGTTTGATGTTTATTTATTTCTTTATACCCGGATTTAAGGCAGGTCAGCACCAGGGGATGCCAGCCCAGCTCGCCCCGGCCACGAGGAGCAAATCCGCGAATCCACCAGGAAAGCTGAGCCATCATCCCAAACTCTGCTCCTCCCGACGTTCCACGTGGGGAATGAGGCAGGAAAAGAGATGCAGGTGTTGAGATCTGCATTTCCAGGCTGGGATCTGCATTTCCAGGCTGGGATCTGCATTTCCACATTGGGATCTGCATTTCCAGCCTGAGATCTGCATTTCCACACTGGGATCTGCATTTCCACATTGGGATCTGCATTTCCACATTGGGATCTGCATTTCCACACTGGGATCTGCATTTCCACGCTCGGATCTGCATTTCCCAGCTGGATGCAGCGCATGGGATGGGTGGGAGGGCGGTGCTGAACCCCACCCCCTTCCATCCCCTTTTTCCCGGCTCCCGGGAAGAGCCAGGCGAGAATTCCAGGGGCGAGCAGGGAAGTGTGGAGTGATGACGGTCCAGGAGGAGAATTCCAGGGGTGGGAAGGGAGGTGTGAATGGTGAAGGGCCAGGAGGAGAATTCCAGGGGTGGGAAGGGAGGTGTGAATGGTGACGGGCCAGGAGCGCTGCCAGGAGCAGCCGCAGGCTCTGGATGAGCCCCTGGATTGGAGGGGGAGCTCGGCGTGGGCCGATTCCTGCGTGTTTGAAACCAAAACCGAGCCCGGCTCGTCTGCTCGGGGTTGGGGAATGTTGTCACTCAGGGCTGGGCATCCCTGGAGACTTCCCAGGAAATCTGGGAAAAATTTGGGGTTGAAGGAGCAGCCAGGTGGAGAGATGGGAATGGGGAGAGATGGAAATGGGGGAGATGGAAACGCTGCAGATCCACCTCACCTCGGTTTCCGCTGTCACCACCCTCCCTGTGTCCCCATTGTCACATTTGTCCCCTCATCTCGGTGGGTCACTGAAGGAACACGGGTGAATCCCATAAAGGGATTTTTGGGGCATTTTTGGGCTCAGGAGATCAGCAAGGAGCAGGGATGGGAACCTCCGGCTCTTCCCTCCTTCCAGCCGCGCTCAGCCCGGTGCCACCGCGCCTGTGACGAGGCGGAGGGACAGAGAGCACGGAGCAGGCAGGATTTGGGGACGCTTCCCTCTGATCCCCACGGCTGATGGATCGGCTGTCTGCCTGCAATCCCCGGCCGTCACTCAGCCTCTAATCCGCAGCCCTGGCGCATTCTCCTCGCTGACAAGGAGCTGACACGGTTTTCATGGCACTTAATCAGCTCTCTAAATTTCATGCCCCCATCGGCTCCATCCGCCCCGGCCCGGCCCCGCAGAGCTGGAGGGCGGCAGGAGGGAGGGAATTCCTCGCTGGAATTTTTGGATTTTCAAGGATTGAGCTCTCTGCAGGAGACAGAAGCTCCCAAAAAAAAAAAAAAAAAATCCCAGCTCGGCTCCCATGAACAGCCCAGGATTCAGCCGGGCGTGGTGGCCTCGGGGCTGGTGGCATTTGCCTCACCCAATCCGGGATATTCCAAACCCCTGGATCCCCAGGAATTCCCCCAGAGGGACCCTGTGGTGGCACCGGGTCACGGCCACCGTGGAGGTGACAGCGTAGGTGACACAGCCGGGGATGAGGGGTTGAGGGACAGGACAGGGAGGTTTGTTGGGATGAGGGAGAGGAACATCGGGAATGGTCACAGTGAGGATTGGGGACATCCGGGCACCTCCTGGCGGCCAGAGCCCAGCCCTTGGGGTGACGGGCTTTGTTCCATCCCAAAAACACGGAAAACAGTGGGAATGGAGAGCCAGGGGAGGTTTTGGGGTTGGGGACAGGGAATAGGGTGGGCACAGCGATGGGCACAGGGAATGGGCACAAGGATGAGGAAGAACACAGGGAATGGGGATGGGCACACGGAATAGGATAAGGACAAGAATGAGGACAGGGAGTGGGATGAACACAAGGAATGGGGTGAGGACAGAAGGAGATGGGCACAGAGAATGGGATGGGTGCAGGGATGGGCAGAGGGAATGGGATGAGCACAGGGAATGGAACTGGCACAGGGAATGGGATGAGCACAGGGAATGGGATGAGCACAGGGAATGGGATGAGCACAGGGATGCAGACAAGGCCAGAGCAGCCTCACAGAGATCTGGGAACCACTGAAATGCAGCCAAGGGCTCCCACCGTGCCCAGCCAAGGGCAGCGTGTCCGTGTGGAACTGCAGGGTGGCACCTCCTGCTCCCCTGGCAGAGCTGGGATTCCTCCCTCCCCAGCACCCTCCCGCCTGCCAAATCCCAAATCCTTCCCGACCGGGGCTGGCACCCTCCCTCCTGCCGCCAGCTCCGCTCTCCAGGCCGCAGAGATCCAGGGAATTGGGGACAAGAGCGATTTTCCTCCCTTCACCTTTCTTTGTACTCCTATGCTAATGACAACAATGGGAATTAAACATCTCCGGAGCAGCAGAACAAAGGCCTCTGTCGAGAGGAGATCAGCGTGACCGAGCTGGAGGCGCTTCCAGCCGGATAAAAAAAAACCCCGAAGCAGGAGAGGGAATGAGGAACAGCGGGGTGGGGGGCACCGAGCACCCCTGGAGAGCTGGGCTTCATCACGGCCGCTCATCACACCCCTCATCCACGGGGGAAAAATCTTCGGGAAGAAAGCTGGCCGGAGCCGGAGCGGGAGCGTGCGGGCACACACGGATGGGCACAGCCCCCCCGAGGGCCGCCCCAGCCCTCACATGCCGCGATCCGTGCGGGAAAGCGATGGCCTGGGATGCTCCGGCCTGCCCTACATTCCTCCTAAATATAGCAGCCAGGTGCTGCCAAGTGAAAGCGGGCCGGGAGAGAAACGGGGGTCCTGCCTGGGGTGGTGGGATGGGGCTGGGATAATGGGATGATACTGGGATGGTGCTGGGATGACGATGATGATGGTGCTGGCATGGTGCTGGGATGATGCTGGGATAATGCTGGGATGATGGGATGATAGTGGGATGATACCGGGGTGATACTGGGATGTTGGAATGGTGCTGGGATGGTGCTGGGATGATGGGATGATACTGGGGTGATACTTGGATGGGGCTGGGATGATACTGGGATGATGCTGGGATAGCGCTGGGAAGATAATGACGATGCTGGGATGATGCTCGGATGATACTGGGATGATACTGGGATGATGGGATGATACTGGGATGGTGTTGGGATGATGCTGAGGTGATACTGGGATGATGGGATGGTGCTGGGATGATACTGGGATGATACTGGGATGATACTGGAATGCTGATGTCACCGCTCCCATCCCCATCCTTTTGCCATCTCTCCCACCCCGCTTGTGACAAGCAGGGCCCCGGGGCTGGTGGCACCCTGGGGACACCACCAGACATCCAGATGGACACAGTCCTGGCGTTTCTTTCCTCCCCAACACGGGAAGGCATCCCAAAAATAGCCGGGAACAGCTTCCCGTGCCCCGGCGGCACAGGAGGAGGAGGAGGAGGAGGAGGAGGAGGAGGAGGGGCAGCTCTCACCTCCTGCTTCCCAAAATGCCAGGGCGGGGAGAAGGGGGACAAGGGTCATCCCAGCTGGATCCCAGCTCCCAAAACTGCTCCCATCCCGATTTCAGCTCATCCTTTGTCCCTAAATCCCATAGACCACAGCCTGTCCCCACCTGGCTCTCGGCTCTGGGCCACCTCAGTCTCCGAGGGGCTCCCAGACCCCATCCCCAGGCAGTCCCCAATTCTGGAAAATCCCTGGGATTTCCCTCTGCAGTCCCCAATTCTGGAAAATCCCTGGGATTTCCCTCGGCAGTCCCCAATTCTGGAAAATCCCTGGGATTTCCCTCATCCCAGTTTTACAGAAATCTCGAAATCTGGGAATCTTTCCCTTCCCCAGCATTGCCCTTTATCCCTTCCCAGCGTCACAGAACAACGAGAAATTCTGGAATTCTGAGCTGAAACCTCTGAGGGAGCTCCCAGGGCAGGATCCGAGCCCCACCCGGGTGCCAAGCCCCGCATGGGGCACAGGGGGTGAGTGCGGGGCAGGGCCGGGGCTGAGCTCGGCTCGCCTGGGTGGCCACGCGAGCCAACATCGGGCACTTGTGCGTGAGCGCGGGGCCGCTGATGCAGAAACCAGCGCGGAGCTCCCGCACAGCCCCGGCCCCTCCCGCCCCCTGCCCGGGGACCGCGGCTCAAACACCCTGGAGACTGGGGAGAGACTGGGAGAAACTGGGAGGAGACTGGGAATGGGGTGAGGACACTGCCCGGAGGGACCGAGGAAGTGGCTCTGATGTCGCTGTCACCGCCGATGTCAGCCCTTCCTCACTGCCATCCCTTCATCCTCATCATCTCTTCCTCCCTGTCATTTTTTCCTCTCTGCCAGCCCTTCCTCGTTGTCAGCCCATCTTCCTCATCACCCCTTCCTCCCTGCGAGCCCTTCCTCCTCATCCTCCCTTTGTCCCTGTCAGCCCTTCCTCTTCATCATGCCTTCCTCCTCATCAGCTCATCCTCCTCATCACCCTTCATCCCTGACGGTTTTTTCCTCCCTGTCAGTTTTTCCTCCATATCATCCCTTCCTCATTGTTAGCCTTTCCTTCCTGCCAGTTTTTCCCCCCTATCAGCTTTTCCTCTTTTTCAGCCCTTCCTCCCTGTCAGCCCTTCATCCTCATCAGCCTTTTGTCCCTGTCAGTTTTTCCTCTCTTCCAGCCTTTCCTCCCTGCCGGTTTTTCCTCCCTCCTGCTCTCGCTGCTCTTTTAATCTCCTCGTTCTCGCCTCTCTCTCATCCCGAGTGCTGCGAATTGGGCCACCAGAGCAGCTTCTGGGCCACCGGGGCAGCCTCTGGGCCACCAGAACAGCTTCTGGGCCACCGGGGCAGCTTCTGGGACACCAGAGCGGCCTCTGGGCCACCGGGGCGGCCTCTGGGCCACCAGAGCAGCTTCTGGGCCACCGGGGCAGCCTCTGGGCCACCAGAGCAGCCTCTGGGCCATCGGGGCGGCCTCTGGGCCACCAGAGCAGCTTCTGGGCCACCAGAGCAGCCTCTGGGCCACCGCCTCGTGCTGTCCCCTGGCTGTCCCCAGGAGCGATTCCACTCCCTCCCACTCACCAAAAACCTCCAGGCTCACGCACCAGCTCTCCACAGCGTGGGACATCCCCATGGATGCACCCCCAGGACCTTCCCTGCTCCTGCCCATCCCCTCTCATTTCCCTCCCCGTGATTTTCCTCCCCTTTTCCCTCTCCTCACTCCGGGGATTTGCAGGCGGGGCCGCGATCCTGCAGCTGCAGCCACAGCCCAGCACGGGCGGCTCTTTGAAAAGCTCCCGAAAGCTGCGGCTCCTGATGGTCACCTTGGAAAAGCCACTCGCCGAAGGCCAGCAGCCAAAAGCTGCTCCAGTAATGGATGTGCAGACAAAAGAGCCGGCTCGGCAGAGCGGGGATGGAGAGGCCCCCGAGCCTCCCTCAGCCTGCCCGAGCCATCCCCGAGCCTCCCCGAGTCTCCCCGAACCTCCCCGAGCCATCCCCGAGCCTCCCCGAGCCTCCCCGAGCCTCCTCGAGCCTCCCCGAGCCTCCCCGAGCCATCCCGGAGCCTCTCCGAGTCTCCCCGAACCTCCCCGAGCCATCCCGGAGCCTCTCCGAGTCTCCCCGAACCTCCCCGAGCCATCCCCGAACCTCTCCGAGTCTCCCCGAACCTTCCCGAGCCTCCCCGAGCCCTCCCCGCTCCCTGTGGCACTGCCAGGTCACAGCAGTGTCCCCTCCCCGGCCAGGTGTCCCCTCCCCGGCCAGGTGTCCCTTGGGTGTGTCCTCCTGGTTGTTCTCCTCTGCCTTGTGGGGTATCGTTTGCTGTCCCCCCATCCCACTGATCCCACTGATCCCATTGATCCCACTGATCCCATCCCATCCCATCCCATCCCTCCTTTTAATCCCCCATTTTTATTTTATTCCATCCCATCCCATCCCCTCATATTCCCCCATCCCATTCTCCCTTTTTAATCCCCATTTTTTTATCCCATCCCACCCCACTCTCCCTTTTTGTTCCCCTTTTTTATCTCCCCCATCCCCATAATTCCCTAAATTCTGGATATTTTCCCAACCCCGGCCGCATCCCCACGGAATTTTCGGGCTCTATGGGACCCCCCATCCCCCTGGAATGCCGGAACATCCCCCTGGAATTTCAGGGGGAATTTTCAGCCCATTCAAGGCCCATTAAGGCTTTGTCCCAGCTCAGTTTATATCCCAAAGGACCCCCGGGAGCAATTCCCACCCTTTTTCCTTGGAATGACTCGGCAAGAAGCAGAGGCTTTTTAAAAACAGGAAATAATCCATAAATCCAAATATTTCAGAACACAATTGCCTTCCCCCCGCCCCTCCCAAAACCGTCCAACCTCATAAATATGCATTTTCCCAATTTTCACTTCCTACAAATCTATTATTGTTTTTTGCCGGCTGCGGGAGGCATTGGGAGTACGTAATTTATCATTAAAATGTAATTTATAACGGCGAGAGTGGAGCGTAATAAAGCGTGGATGGGGTGATGGATGAAATGTTTAAAGGGAATCGTGTTGACATCCTTGTAGGTCGGCACGGAAAAGGGAATGGGGGAGGTTGGGAAATAATTCCCGGCTCGTTTTGGGATTCCCTGTGGGCTCTGGGCTTCCCTGTGGGCTCCTGGGAGAGCCGGGGGAAGGATTTGGAGCTGGAATTTGGGGGGGTTTGGAGGGGTTTTGTGGGTTTGGTGGAGAAGGGAGAGGATCCAGGGGAGGGTGAAGATGCAGGGATTTGGGAGCAGAGGGTGCCAGGTGAGTCCCTCTTCCCTTAAATTTAAATAAATCCAGGGATTTGGGAGCAGAAAGTGCCTCCTCTTCCCTAAAAATTCAATAAATTCCAGGGATTTGGGAGCAGAAGGTGCCAGGTGAGTTCCTCTTCCCTTAAAAATTAAATAAATCCGGGAATTTGGGAGCAGAAGGTGCCAGGTCAGTCCCTCTGCCTCCTCTTCCTGGAAATTAAATTCACTCCAGGGATTTGGGAGCAGAACGTGCCAGGTGAGTTCATCTCCTTTAAAAATTAAATAAACTCCAGGGATTTGGGAGCAGAAGGTTCCAGGTGAGTCCCTCTGTCTCCTTTTCCTTAAAATTTAAATAAACTCTAGGAATTGGGGAGCAGAAGATTCCAGGTGAGTCCCTCTTCCTAAAAAATTTAATCAACTCCAGGGATTTGGGAGCAGAACGTGCCAGGTGAGTCCCTCTGTGTCCTCTTCCTGAAAATTCAATAAACTCCAGGAATTTGGGAGTAGAAAGTGCCAGGTCAGTCCCTCTGCATCCTCATCCTTAAAAATTAAATAAATCCAGAGATTTGGGAGCAGAAGGTGCCTCCTGTTCCCTAAAAATTAAATAAACTTGAGGGATGCAGCAGCAGGATTTGCCCATCCAGGCTGTGCCTCCACCAGGAGGATGCTGAAATAAGAAATTTGGGAATTGTGCTGGGAACAGGCTCAGGGTGGGATTTTTGGGGGGTCGGCTCTGCAGGAGTTGGATTCCCTGATCCTCTTGGGTCCTTTCCAACTGGGAATATCCAGCAGGAAATTCCCTCCCCTCCCCCCCCCGATGCGATTCCAGGCTCTGCTCCTGCCTCCAGTGTGGACACAGCTGGGGAATTCCAGCTTGGGAATTCTCTCCAGGCCTGGATTTCTCCTG
>NW_014650664.1:651255-678134 GCF_001447265.1 Sturnus vulgaris
TGTTGGATTTCATGGAATCACAACAGAGGCCTTAAAGGTTCTGTGCTTCCCAAATTTTGGGATTTGTTAGTCTGGGAATGGCTCAGGAATTCCCACAGGAATCCCATCAAATTCCAGGCTGCACGTTTTTAATCCCTGCCAGTTCCACCCCTTCCACTTCTCATCTGCAGTGGGATGTGGCTGCTGGAATTTGTTTTTTTATGGAATCCTGGAATCCAGGAAATCTCTCTCAGTGATTCTGGGATGCATTTCAGAATCCCAGAATGATATGGGATCAAAATTCATGATTTGGGATCAAAATTCATGATTTGAGATCACAATTCATGATTTAGGGACAGCCTTAAATCTCCCCCCATTCCCGTGGGATTTTCCTTCCCCTATCCCAAATTGCCTGGAACACTTCCAGGGATGGACCAGAGGAGATGATTCCCTAAAAAAAATCACTTTGTTCAATGCCTGGAGGTGGTTGGGGGGGTGATCACACCCCCAAAGGATTTCTTTGGGATGGGAAAAATGAGCCCTCAGCCCCCTGAGCTCCAGAAATAAAAATTACAAAGGAATCCACCCTAGAAATTCTGGACAAGCCCAAAGCCAAGCTGAGCACGGGACATAAAAGGACAAATTTGATTTTATAGGGAATTCTAAA
Organism: Sturnus vulgaris; assembly: GCF_001447265.1. The sequence continues at coordinate 651,902 of NW_014650664.1, forward strand.
TCTTCCCAAACCAAGCTCCTCTTACCTCAGGAACAGGGAAAAGCCAATTTATGGGAATGCTGCAGCAGGGAGTTCACCCTAAATTCCTAAAAATTGCATCCTGCCAGGAGGGGAATGATAACAAGCTTGGATTTGTGGTTATCAAATCCATCTTCATTCCCAGTGGAATTTGGGACATCAATTTTCTGTGGCAATGCACCAATCCTTTCCAATTTCTCTCTTAATAGGAACAGCTTTTAGATCAAGTGGAAAAAAAAAAAAAAAAAAAAGATTTCCTAGAGATCATCTCTTAGGATGCACTTTATTCCCAAAATGGATCTGCTGCTTTTGGAATTTACCCAACCCGTGCCTTGCTTTTTTTTTTTTTTTGTGGGATGTTGATGGGAAGGACTGGAATGTTGTGGCAGGATGGAAATGTGGAATAATCCTCAAATCACTGCATGTGCTGGGAACGTTTTGCAAATATTCCCTGGATCAGGCAGCTCCACTCCCTCCTTCCTTCCTTCCCTTCCCTCTCTCTCCCAGCACTTTTCCAGGCAGATTTGAGCCCTGGAGCCTGCCAGAAATCCCAAAATAATCCCTCAGCATCACAGAGATGCTCTAATTAGTCAGAAATTCTAATTGTTGATGCAGGGATTTGGGGATTCCTGGCAGCCTCATTAACCTGGAGAACATTCCTGCTGGAATTCTGCTCCAAGGATTTTTTATTTTTTTTATTTTTCCCAAAGGGTTCATCCACACCTTGTGATTTGTAGGATTTTTGGGGGAATACCCCAACCCCAGAGAAAAGCCAAGTTTTTTTTCTTGGCTCTGTTCACATCTCCTGTCTGGAAATGTTTCCCAACAAAATCCTGCTTTTGTCAGGAGAAATTTGGCTCTGGGAACATCCTCCTGCTCCGTGCCTTGGCATTCCCATCTTCCCTGAGTGGGAACAACTTCTCCAGCCTCCAGTGCAACCCTGAGGTGAAAAACCTCAGCCTTGGAGCTGGATTTTGTCCTTAGTGAGGAGTGAATCCGAGGAAAATTCTCCAGCTGGAATTCCAGAGGTATCCCCAGCAGCTTTTCCTGGAAAAGTTCATTTTTCCTCATCCCCTGCCCCGTTCCTTCCCCCCCCCTGTTTTCCATTTTCTGTTTGGATTGTTTCAATAAAGCCAGTGGCTCCGAGCTTTATTCTATGGAATCATGGATTCAGGGAATAATTTGGGGTGGGAGGGACCTCAAAGCTGCTCCAGTCCCGTGCCAGGGTCACCTTCCATGATCCCAACTTGCTCCAACACTCCAGGGGTGGGAATTCCACAGCTTTCCTGGGATTTTTTTTTTATTTTTATTTTTTTAATCTCTCAGCCTCACTGAAAGCACAGTGATTTGATCTTTTACCTCCAAAATTCCAGCTTGGCTAAGCAGAGCTGGATTCCCTGTCTGGATTTGAACGAATCTGAAATTTTTTTACGAGAGCGAGCCAAGAAAAACAGCTGGAATGTGCATTTTTTTTTTTTTAATTTATTTTTTAATTTCCTTATCCCCTCCTGCTGCTCTCCCAAAGAAAAAAAAAAAAAAAAAAAAAAAAACGGGATCAGGGAGATTCCAGCAGCCTGGAGAGGCCTCCTGGAGGAGGAGAGCAGGGACTGCTCCAACTGGGAGATTCTGGGGTGAAAAATCCCAACTCAGCAAATTCCTCCTGCATGGATCAACCTCCAGCACCTCTGATGAGACCTGGGTGATGAGGGGAGAGGAATTCCTGCAGCTGGGCACTGTCCATTTAGGATGGAAATGTTATTCCTTGTTTTTTTTTTCCTCCTGGTGTGAGCACAGAGCTTTGCTCCTCCATAATGTTTCCACGGGAATGGTTTTTTTTTCCCCACTCTCCTTTCGGCTCCTTTTGCCAAGAGGGATAAATTCCAGAGCTGCTTGAGGATCGCTTCAAACACTCTTTGCTATGATTGGAAAATGGGAATCATCTGCCAGGTTTTTTTTTGGGAGTGTTGGAGAGCACCAGAGCCTCCCTTGGATCCTGGGAATTCCCTTGGATCTCCAGCTGCTTGTTGGAAAACTGAAATATAAACTGTTTCCTGATGGAAATGTTCATTTTACCACTGAATTTGGAACTAGACACAACCAGAAAAAGTTCATCCATCACATTCCAGATACATTTTTTTAATCTGGAAGTGTTTTTAGGGATGTCCTGGTACCTTTAGAGGATTCTCTTAAACTCCTGATTTTTTTGATGGTTTTGCACAATCCCAGAATCAATTCAGGCTGAAAAAGCCCTCCTGGGGCAGCCAAAAAAAAAAGACCAGAAAAGCAGCAAAGTTTGGCTCTGTGCAAGTCCATTGATTCCACTGAATTTGGAACTAGACACGACCAAAAAAAGATTTTCCATCATGTTCCAGATGCATTTTATAGCCTGACCCTGTTTTTAGGGATGTCCTGGTGCCTTTAGAGGATTCTCTTAAACATCATAAACTCCTGATTTTTTTGATGGTTTTGCACAATCCCGGAATCAATTTAGGCTGGAAAAGCCCTCCAAAATCTGTCACCCATCCCCACCAGCCATTCCTTGGATATCTCCAGGCATGGGCACGCCAAAAAAAACACCAGAAAAGAAGCAAAATTTAAGTCCATTCATTCCATGGCCGTTTTTTCCTCCATCCCAGGCAGGGTTGCCTCTCATCTTTGTGCGACCATCTGTGCTGAAGCATCAACCCCCACAAAATCCCGCAAATAATGTGCAATAACCAAACCCCCCCCCAATCGTGGGGAGATGCTGCAATCCCTGCGGGTGAATCCCAGCACGGGGAACCTGGAGCGGCTCTCACTCCCGGCAATAACTGAGCAAAACTGGCTCGTGTCACTTCTCCCGTTCCCGTTTTCCATGCGGTGACACCGGGAGGTGACACCGGGAGGTGACAGCGCGGTGTCGCGGTGGGCGTGGCCGAGGGAGGCGTGGTTATAACGGAGGGGGCGTGGTCTCGCCGAGTGGGCGTGGCTCCGTGCGCGTTCGCGCCCCTCCGCAGCTTGTCCCGCGCCGGCCGCCGTCGCGCCCCGCCCGCCATATTGTGCCCGGCGCAGGCGGAGCGGCGGCCGGCGATGGGTGAGGGGGGCCGGGCCCGGGAAGAACGCGGCCGGGGAAAGGGAACGGGTGGAACGGGCTTGGAGTTGGGGGGGGGAAGAACCCGCCCGGCAGCCGCGTGGGGGAAGCGGCTCGGGCGGCGGGCGGGGCGCGGGAGAGCCCCGCGGTTCGCTCCGCCCCGCCGCGGGGAGGGGGGCGGCTCCCGCGCCGCGGCCTCGCCCGGAGCCCCCCGAGCCCCTCAGAGCCCCTCAGAACCCCCCGGCTTCGGGGAGAGCTTACGGAGCTCTCATGGTGCCTCGGTTGGGTTTTTAAAGCCCACGAGGGTCCCTGAGAGCAGCCCTGGCCGGACCCCCCGGGCCCTCAGAGCGCTCGGCGCCCTCTCAGCTTTTGTGCAGCCCCACTTGTGTCCCCAAATTTCTCTCTCACAGCTCTCGCAGAGCCCCTGTGGCTCCCGTTGTTGTCCAGTTGTGCTCCCACGTTTCTCTTTCACAGCCCTGGCTGCCCCCCCACAGCCCCTTTGATCCCAAATTTTACCCCCAGATTTTCCTTTACAGCCCACACTGTGCCCCCACATTTCCAATCTCCCTCCTGGAGCCTTCGTGGCTCCTTCCCGCACCTCTCTGGACCCCAAATTCCCCCCAGTCTGTGCTCTCAGAGCTTCCACTGCTCCTTCAGAGCCTCTTTGGAACTCCCAGAGCTCCAGCAATTCCCAAAAACCATCCCAGCAATTCCCGAAAACCATCCCAGCAATTCCCAAAAACCATCCCAGCAGTTCTCAAACAACAGCAGCTTCCTCAGGTTCCAGATCTAGGACGGGTTTTTTGGAGAACTCCCGAGCTCAGCGTGAGTTTTAAAACTCCTTTGGGATCAGTTTCTAAACCTTCAGCATTTATTTTGTTGCTCCAGATGCAAATTTTAAAGCGGTGCAAGCTGGAAATGATCCACCAGGAGAAGGAATGTGCAGTCATTGATCTGAGTTCCCCTCACAGCTCAGATTTCACTTGGAAATGGGGTTTTTTTATCCCTTGTGTGGATTCTCCTGAGGTTAACAGGATCCAAAGAAAGCTTGAAAAACCTTGGGATGAGTTTGTTGTGTGGCAAAAAAAGCACTGGAAAAGCTGAATTGGGGCTGAACCCATTGACCTCAGTGCCATCAAAACATAAACCAAAAATACCCTAAAAATGTGTTGTTGTTGTTTAAAGAGCCAAGAATAAAATAATTTTTGAAATCTGTAACCTTCAGTTCCAACACAAAATGACACCAAAATATCCCAAATTTCTGAATCCTTGGGGCGAATTGTCGAGCATCCCTCGAGTCTGGAAAACAGGGATCACACCACAGGGATGCAGATGGAATTCCTTGTAAATTGTGAATTCCCAGCACCTCAGCAAGGCTGGAGCTCCCTGGGGTTTCATCCGTGGCCTGGGAGAAAAAATAAATGGAGAAATTTGAGTTATCCTGGGGTGCTAATGGAGAGGCCTGGAACGCTCTGTAAGTAATGCTAATTAAGAAACGCTAATGAATGCGTGCTCCCTGTGTCCCCTGCAGTGGTGAGGGCCGAGCCCAGCCCGCAGTGAGCAGCCAGGAATCCCCCAGAGTGTCCCCAAATGGCCGGGGGACGCCGGGGTCCCAACAGAAGCTCCTACTGCAGGACCCCCCTGTGCGAGCCCGGGGCCACCGGGGCCTCCGGACACTCCTCGGGCTCCTCGGTCACCGGCGTGCGCTCCCGGACCAGGTAGGGCACGGGGACACCTGGGGACAGCTCTGCTTCAGGTGTGGGGTGCCTGGGGAGGAGCTGGGGGCTCATCACAGTCCTTGATCTTAAAGCTCAGCCCATTCGCTGATCTTAAACCTTTTCCCATTCCCTGATCTTAAAACTCATCCCATTCTTCAACCTTAAAGCTCGTCCCATTCCTTGATTTTAAAGCTTGTCCTGTTCCCTGACCTTAAACTTCATCCCATGCCTTTACCTTAAAGCTCAGCCCATTCCCTGCCCTTAAACCTCATCCCATTCCCTGCCCCTAAATCTCACCCCATTCCTTGATTTTAGAGCTCATCCCATTCCCTGACCTTAAAGCTCATCCCATTCCTCGATCTTAAAACTCATCCCATTCCTTGATTTTAAAGCTCAATCCATTCCCTGGCCTTAAACCTCATCCCATTCCTTGATTCTAAAGCTCATCCCATTCTTTGACTTTAAAATTCGTCCCATTCCCTGCCCCTAAATCTCACCCCATTCCTTGATTTTAAAGCTCATCCCATTCCCTGACCTTAAAGCTCAGCCCATTCCTCGATCTTAAAACTCATTCCATTCCTCAACCTTAAATCTCATCCCATTCCCTGATCTTAAAACTCATCCCATTCTTCAACCTTAAAACTCATCCCATTCCTTGATTTTAAAGCTCAATCCATTCCCTGCCCTTAAACCTCATCCCATTCCTTGATTTTAAATCTCATCCCATTCCCTGCCCTTAGAGCTCCTCCCATTCCTTTTCACCCTGCCTAAAGCTCCTAATAACCCTTAACAAAACCCCAAAAGCTGCCCAAGAAAACCTTCCCCTTGAGGCATGTGAGCCTTGTGTTGCCCTGGCAGGAGTGGCTCGGGGACGGGCCTGTCCAGCCCCCCTCTGGCAGCTCAGACCGTCGTTCCCCTGAGGCACTGCAAGATCCCCGAGCTGCCCGTGGAGAGGAGCGTCCTGTTCGAGCTGCAGCTCTTCTTCTGCCACCTCGTCGCCCTCTTCGTCCACTACATCAACATCTACAAGACGGTGTGGTGGTACCCGCCCTCCCACCCTCCCTCTCACACCTCCCTGGTAAGCACCGAGGGGTGGCTGCAGCTCCCGGGCTGCCTCTGGGCTCACTGAGTGCCAATTTTTAAAGATTAGGTGTGATGGAAACTGTTTCTGAGCCTTCAGCACTCCTATATCCCACAGTTCGGGCTCTGGCTGTATCTTGGGTCACTAAATTTAAAGTTTTAGAGAGAAAGTTTGATAAAAACTGCATCTGACTCTTCAGCACAGCCTGTATCCCACAGTTTGGGCTCTGGCTGCCTCTTGGGTCACTGAGTGTCAATTTTTAAAGATTATGTGTGGTAGAAACTGCATCTGACCCTTCAGCACCCCTATATCCCACATTTTGGGCTCTCTCTGTCTCTTTGCTCACTAAATTTAAAGTTTTAGAGAGAAAGTTTGATAAAAACTGTATCTGAGCCTTCAGCACACCTGTATCCCACTCTTGAGTCACTGAGTGTAAATTTTTAAAGATAATGTTTGATAAAAACTTCATCTGACCCTTCAGGGTTGTGTCCTGCCACTCCTGTTTCCCACGTTTTGGACTCTGGCTGTCTCTTGGGTCACTGAGTGTAAATTTTTAAAGATAATATTTGATAAAAACTTCATCTGACCCTTCAGCACACCTGTATCCCACATTTTGGGCTCTGGCTGCCTGCTTGGCATTCTCTTGGAAGAGAGAAGAGAATAATTCAGGACTTTGTGTGCTCAGCGTGGCTTCCTGCTGCTGATGGAAATGGAATAATTTTGGTTTTTGTCCCCGCAGAACTTTCACCTCATTGACTTCAACGTGCTGACAGTGACAACCATCGTCCTGGCACGGCGCCTCATCAGTGCTGTGGTCAAGGAGGTAAAGTCAGAGCTGCCCTTGTTTGCTCCTTGAAGAGGAGGAAATGCCCAGCTCTCCCCAGCTGTGCCCAGCTGTGCCCAGCTCTCTCCTGTGCCCCACACAGAAACTAGAAACTCTCCTCACTCCCTGAGGGATGACCCCCAGATTTCAGAGGTTTTGGGGATCCCAAATTCCCCAGAAATCCTCCCTGTCCTGATGCCCAGCTGAGCCCAGTCCTCTCCTGTGCCACACACAGAAACTGGAAACTCTCTTCACTCCCTGAATAACAAACCCCAGATTCCAGAGGTTTTGGAGAGCCCAGATTCCCCAGAAATCCTCCCTGTCCTGGTTCCAGCTTCTCCCTGGCACTTCCTTCCTAGCTATGATTTTACACACTGAGTTTTTCTGCTCAGCTGTGCCCATTTCTCTCTTGTGCCCCACACAAAAACTAGAAACTCTCCTCACTCCCTGAATAACAAACCCCAGATTCCTGAGGTTTTGGGGATCCCAAATTCCCCAGAAATCCTCCCTGTCCTGGTGCCCAGCTGTGCCCACCTCTCTCCTGTGCCCCTCCCAGGCTTCCCAGAGTGGCAAAGTGTCCCTGGCACGCTCCATCTTCCTGGTGCTCACTCGTTTTGCTGTCCTCACTGGCACGGGCTGGAGTTTGTGTCGTTCCATCATTCACCTCTTCAGGACTTACTCCTTCCTCAACCTCCTGTTCCTGTGCTACCCGTGAGTATCCCCAGTTTAGGACAGATTTTTAGGATTTCCCAATTAATCAGGATCAGGGCTGGGGGATCCACCCAAAATTCGGGGTGGAAAATGCAGCCCTGTGGGGTTCTGAGCTGGAAATCTCCCAAGTTTTGGAGCAGCCTGGGTTTGTGGAAGGACAGAAAATTTTCCCTGCTCCTCTCCCTCCTGCTGTGTCACAATTCCGTGGTGGCAGGACACATCTGTGACACTGAACCCCCCTTCCATCCTGATGTGAGCATTAATTATTAGTAATTAATACTAATTATTCCTGCTGAAAGGGCTTGTGTGGTTTTCCCCTGGCGCTCACAAAGCTCTGAGCTTTGTTTTCCCTTTGTTCCTGGGCTCCTCTGCCAGGTGGAAGGATTCAAACAACTCCTGCTTTTTTTTTTTTTTGGAAATATTTGGAGTGGAAATAACTCCCTCCTCTCCTGGTAGATGCAGCAGGAAATACTCAGAGAAATTTGTTGCAGCAGGAAATACCCACAGAAATTTGTTGCAGCAGGAAATACCCACAGAAATTTGTTGCAGCAGGAAATATCCACAGAGTTTTGCTGTCTGTGTTTGAGCTCAGAGCTCATTTTGGGAGTTTCCCTTTGGAATTGTGGAATCCCAGACTGGTTTGAGTTGAGCTTAAAGCTCATCCAGCAGGGCCAGGAGCACCTTCCACTGTCCCAGCCTGGAACTGTTTGTTCCAGCTGAGAACCCCGCGGGGGAATTGGGGCCGGGGCTGTGATCCCAGTGGGATGGGATGCAGCTCCTGAGCTCCGTGCCTTTCCAGGTTCGGGATGTACATCCCCTTCCTCCAGCTGAACTGTGACTTCAGGAAGGCAGGGCTCTTCGCCCACGTGGCCAACATCGGCCCTAGGGACACGGGGGAGGTGACAAACCGGGGCAGGGACTACCTGACGGTGCTCAAGGAGACGTGGAAGCAGCACACGAGGCAGATGTCCGGCATGGAGGCCATGCCCAGCCACGCCTGCTGCCTGTCCCCCGACCTCATCCGCAGCGAGGTGGAATTCCTGAAGATGGATTTCAACTGGCGCATGAAGGAGGTGCTGGTGAGCTCCATGCTCAGTGCCTACTACGTGGCCTTCGTGCCCGTGTGGTTTGTCAAGGTGAGGCCCGGCTGGGAGGTGGCGCAGGGAGGGAGGACAGCCCTTCCCTGGGAGGTCTGAATGTCTGAGTGCACCTCGGGGCTGTCCCTGTCCCCCGAGGAGCATGGGCAGCACCAGGAGCTGTCTCCCTGCTTTTGGTGATGGTGATGGCACGGATATTTTGCAGGAATTCTGCATCTTCCCCCATCCCATGTGGGTTCTTCCTTTGCAGGCAGCATCAACAGCTCCATGCAGAGCCCTGGTTTTACCTGCCCGAGTGCTTTGTGCTGTGACGGGCAGGTGAGGCTGTGCCAGCGTGTCCCACAGTGTCCCAACACTGTCACACCTTCCTGTCCCCCCCAGAACACTCAGTACTACGACAAACGCTGGTCCTGTGAGCTCTTCCTGCTCGTGTCCATCAGCACCTCGGTGATCCTCATGCAGTACCTGCTCCCTGCACGCTACTGTGACCTGCTGCACAAGGCTGCAGCACACCTGGGCTGCTGGCAGAAGGTGGACCCAGCCCTCTGCTCCAACGTGCTGCAGCACCAGTAAGGAATTCCCTCCTGGAGTTTTCCTTTTGTTGGGTGGATGGGCAGCTCAGCCTTAAAGTCAATCAGAGAAAAGTGAGAGTGGAGCCTGTTGGCTGACACATCCACGGCACACACACACTCTGGGCACTGTCCCCTGCCAAGCAGAGCTGATTTTTGGCAAGGTGCTCCTGGCCACAGCTACCTGCAGTTTGTCACTGCCATGGTGACAATTCCAAACTGGGAGCAGAATTCCTCACTGCTGCTGGGAAGGCAGCAGAGCCCAGTGCCCCATGCAGGAGGGATTAAGGAATCTCTGGTTGCCTAAAGTGGGATTAAAGAATCTCTGGTTGCCTGCAGGTAGGATTAAGGATTCTCTTGTTGCCTAAAGTGGGAATAGGGATTCTCTTTTTTCCTGTGGAAGGAATTAAGGAATCTCTGGTTGCCTAAAGTGGGGTTAAGGAATCTCTGGCTGCCTGCAGGTGGGATTGAGGCCTCTCTTGTTCCCTGCAGGTGGACTGAGGAGTGCATGTGGCCCCAGGGGGTGCTGGTGAAGCACAGCAAGAACGTCTACAAGGCCGTGGGTCACTACAACGTGGCCGTGCCCTCGGACGTGTCACACTTCCGATTCCACGTAAGCTCCCCTGTCCTCCCTGGGATCCGGGATAACACAGTGGGATCCTGCTCCTGGTGGCCTGGACACCTCGGGCTGCTGGAGCTGGGGCCAGGCAGTGTCTCAGCCTGAGGGTGACTCCATCCAGAGCCAAAATGTCCCCACTGGCCCAAAGGTTTCCCCTCCTGCCTGGTGCCTCACCGTGCTGTCCCACAGTTTTTTTTCAGCAAACCACTGCGAATCCTCAACATCCTGATCCTGCTGGAAGGAGCTGTCATCTTCTACCAGCTCTACTCGCTGATTTCCTCAGAGAAGTGGCACCAGACCATCTCTCTGGCCCTGATCCTCTTCAGCAACTACTATGCCTTCTTCAAGCTGCTGCGGGACCGCCTGGTGCTGGGCAAAGCCTACTCCTATGCTGCCAGCAGGGACTCAGAGCAGAAGTTGAATTAAAACAATTGCACTGATGCTCTCAGCCTATTACAGAACAAACAAAAACGAGAAACCCTCAGAGCTTTGTATTTTTGTTACCACTGCTTTTTTTTTTTTTTTTTTTTTTTGTTGTCGTTGTCGTTTTCTTTGATAACTGATGTAATTAAAAGGAAAAAAAAAACATATTTTTTTACTCCCAACAAGCTGTTTGGTGTGTTTGTTGTTTGGATCCAGCTCCACCAAAGGGTTTGGGTGTGAGGTGGGTTTTTTTTTTTTATTGGTGCTGAGGTTTGACAGGGGTGGATGGGAGGAGGAAGGTGAGAGTTACAGCTGTGCTGGGTTCTTTTAGGAGGGGGTGAACCCTCATCCTGTCATTTTGGGGGTCCCCAGGAGCTCCTGTGCCCCCTCCCCATGCTCTGTGCAGGGAAAGGTGATGTAATTTCTCTAAAATGTTTATTTCTCTAAAATGTTTATTTTCAAATCGCTGAGCCCCAACTGCTGCCAGCCCTGTTTTGAGGGGTACCCTGTGGATGGGGGGACACGGGGGGAGCTGAGGGGGTTTGGGGGAGCCCCAGCCGCTCCCCTTTGCTCCCTTACCCGCGGGTCGGGTGTTCTCCCCAGGCTCCTGCTGCCCAACCTGCCCGTCAGGGTCGGGGGAGGAGGATGAGGAAGAAGAGGAGGAGGAGGAGGAGGAGGAGGATGAGGAGGAAGGGACGCAGCGCATCCCCGAGTGCCGGGAGCAGCGCCCGTGCGGCCGCTGAGGGGGCTCCGGGATCCCCCTGCCCGCGGGGCGGTCCCAGGGGGTCCCAGAAGGGATTCCGAGGGTCCTAAAGCGGTTCCGAGGGTCCGAAAGGGGTCCCGGGGGGTTCGGGGGGGTCCCGGGTCCGGCCTTTGTTCCGGCAGCGCCACGAGGCCGCCAGGGGGCGCCCGGAGCGCGCGGTCCCGGTCCCGGTCCCGGTCCTGACACCGATTCTGATGCCCATCCCCATCCCGATTCCGGTATCGGTCCCGGTCACGATTCCGACTCTGATCCCTGTCCTTATCCAGATCCCGGTGCCAATCCTGATCCCGATCCCATTCTGATACTAATCCTGATCCCGATCCCGATTCTGGTCCCAATCCCGATCCCGATTCTGATCCCGGTCCCGCTTCCGACACCGCTTCCGACTCAGCCCAGACCACACCGGGGAATTCTTGCCGCTGAAAGCGGAGATCGAGCCCCGGAGCGGGTCCGGGGACACCGGGACCGGGAGCAGGACCGGAAATGGGATCGGGATCGGGACCAGGACAAGACCGGGAGCGGCGGCAGCATCGTCCGTGGCACCGGGGAGGGGAAAGGGGGTGTCGGTGCCCGGCGGGGACACGGCGGGGACACGGCGGGGACACGGCGGGACCAAAGGCCACCGGAGCGGAGCCGCCGCCGCTCCTCAGCGCTGCCGTCAGCGGGGCGAAGGGCGAGGAAGAGGAAGGAGCAGCGAGAATAGCGAAGGCTGGAGGGGAGCCAAAGGCGGCCGAGCCCGCGGGATTGTGCTTTTCCTTCCCTCCCACCCCACACCGAGACCGGCACCGGCACCGAGCTGGGACCGGCACCGAGCTGGGACCCCCTCGTTCCCGGGGCTCCGCTGCTTGGAGCGGCTGCGGGAACCCCCCGAGCCCCCCCCCGCAGATCCCGCGGGTTTGGGGGGCACAGAGCGGCCCCCCAGCCTGTCCCTGTTTCCCGTGTGACCCCACCAGGACCGATCCCAGTCGGGTTTTCCAGCCGGGATGGGCCGGGGGTGGTGTCGGGGCCCCGGCCCCCTCCCCAGCACGGCGGGAGGAAGCGGCCGTGTCCAGCCTTTCCCGAGGATGAGGATTTCCTTCCTCCCATTGAGAGGGGACCCTGGGGTTAGCACGCAGCCGTGGGGCACTCGGCCACTGGATGAGGGGGGCCTGGCTGGGAACTGGGGGACAGAGACCCCCGACCCAACCCTGGGGACACCTCCCTTATTCCCCTCTGCCTGGCCGGGACCCCGAGAATGAAGGGGATGGATTTTGGGGAGGGAGACACGCAGCCATTTCCTCTTCTCCTTCCCCTCTTTCCCACCCCGAGAGCGCCCTGCGGAAATTTCGGGGGCGACAAGAAGGAATCTCGGCTTCCCAGAACCGCTGTTCCCGCAGCTGGGAAGAGCTGTCAGCGCTGGGAGCGGTGACACGTTTCATTTCCCTTCAACCGGGGCTTTCCCAGGGCCCCCGGGCGGGGATGATGTCCCAGGGGAGATCCCGGTGGGAATTCCACACCGAGGTGGCTCCGATGGGGGACTCAGCTGCTTTGGTGACCCCGGGGGTCCCCGGGCTGCACCCCGGGGGTCTCGGGCTCCATCTGCCGCTCTCCCCACGCCCGCTAATCCCGGGATTAGCAGCCAGATGCCAGGGCCAGGTTTGCAGCAGGTAACGAGGATCCCTCGGGAGGAGGTGATGACATCAAAGCGCAGGAATTGCGGCCAATCCCACCCCAGCCTGGGGTCCCCCGGCCAGGAGGGCAGCGGGGACAGGGAGCTCACATCTGCCAGGGCACATCTGGGGCAAAATTCCCGGCAGAAATTCCCTCCATGGGCTCAGCACTCCCTGTGCACACACAAAATGGGAAAACTTCACCCGCCTGCTGCCCGCCGGGAATCCCCTCCCGCTTCCCAGCGGATGCAGCTGATGGGAAATGGTTGTTTTCCCCTAAAAGCCAGTCCCAACATTCCTGGGAGGCCGCGTCTCCCACCCTTATCCCAATTCCTGGGACCTCCAAGCAGCCAATTGCTGTCAGGTCCCAGCCCAGCTCGGCTCAGAAGAAGAATTGCTGGATCCCGGATTTTTGGGTGATCTTGGGTTGCTGGATCCTGGATTTCTGGGTTGCTGCATCCCGGATTTTTGGGTGTTCCTGCAGCTCAATCCCCTCACTGGGGACCTGTCAGACACCTCCCAGCTCCTCTCCGGCATGGGGGACACGGCTCCCATCTCAGTTTGAGCTGAACATTCCCGGAGATCTGAGCTGGAGGTGGCGAATGGAGGCTCTGGAGAGGGTCGGGACATCTCCCAAAGTTTCTTGAGAGGAGTGGGGACAGCGTCAGGAATGTCGCCCACCCCCCAGGTGGGTGTCACTGCCTGTGGTGACCCCATCCCGGGCTGAGCCCCAAAAATCCTCCCAGAAGTGCAAAGGAACGAAAGAAACCCCAAACCCACCCCACACCCGGCGGGTTCCGGTTGGGTCGGACCCCAGCCGGGCACCCCGAGAGTGGCAGCGCCACCTCCACGGCCACCAAAGGGGTGTCCCAAGGGTCCTGCTCCCCGCTTTTGGGATCTCCCACGAGGCTGCGAGTCCCGAGGTGTGGCTGACACGGGGCACGCCAGGACCTGCAGCCCCACGGGCGAGTTTCGGTGCCAGCGCGGGCAGGGCAGTGTCCCATCCCCTCCCCGCGGGGACAAGGGAGACAACGTGCCCCGGGACAGCTCCTGGCCGGGCCTGGCTTCCTCTCGCCGCCACCACGGTGGCCTCGAGCCTTTCCTCCGCTCTTCCTCCGCTTTTCCGCCCAGCCCGGAGCCGGGGCTGCCTTCCTGCCCCGCTTCCTGCCCGCTCAGCATTCCCGGCTTTCCCAGCACCATCCATCCTCCCCGGGGCTCCTTCCCGAGCTGCACACGGGGGGTCCTGACCGCCACGCGTGTCCCCAGCCGCTGTCCCAGGACCCTGAGCCCTCCTGGAGCCTCCGGTCCCCAAATCTCCACGTGGGACCTGTCCCCGACGCAGCTGCCGGGGGGTCCCGGGGGTCCCCGTTCCACCCCCAGCTTCCTTCCAGCTCAGCGGGAAAACAAAATTTGTCCCGGGGCTGTGCCCAGGGAGAGGCAGTTCCCCGATTCCAATCACTTTTGGGGATCTGCCGCTGACCTAGTTTATAATCCGCGCTCAGGGCGGCGGGGATGGAGAGGGAGCTTTCCAGGAGCATCCACACCCCCCCTCAGAGCGTGGATTTTGGGGAGCTGAGACTCCCCAGGGCTCGGAGGTGCTGCTGAGGGCAGGACATTCCCACGCTGAGCCCCAAGCTGTCCCCCTCAAAACCGGTCGGACGTGCGGGGCCGTGACTCAGCCCGGTGTTAGCGAGAGCGGCAGGACGGGACCTGCGCGGGGCCCCCCGCTTCCCAGGCAGCCCTGAGCAAACAGGGAACTGAAAAATTTCCTTTTCCTTCCTCCCGCCGAGCTGGGTGTCACCGCGTTGGGGTGACCTTCCCTTGCACTCCGCTGCCTCAAGCATCTCCCCCCCCTCCCCGCTCCCTCCCGGCTCCGGGCGAGGGCTGGGCCGGGCTCCTTATCTCCCTTCCAGGCTGATGCAAGATTTGCTCATCCTGCTGCTCCCCAAGGCCGAGCCGCTGATGGTGTCACCTTCCCCCGAGGGTTTAACTCTCCCTGGGTTTGCCAAATGTTTCGCCACCCCCTCCTGGCCATCGTTCCGTGCCCCAGGCCGAGCTCAGCGAGGTTTTTTGGTTTTTTTCCCCCCTGGCCTCGGAGGGTTCAGTGCCCCCGCGGTGTTGGGAGCAGGCTGCCGGCCCTCTGCTCCAGCCAGGAATAAATGGATTAGGAAGCAATCTCGTTATCGCTGCTGGCAGCCTCACAAGGGCCGTGGGATGGGGACAGCGATGGGGACAGCGATGGGGAGGGGACAGGGGTGGCCGGTGGCTGGGGCGGGGTGGAACGTGGCCACCATGCGCTGCTAGCCAGGGCTCGGCTGCCTGCTGTTCCCAGGGACGCGGCATCCGGGCCCTAATGAGGCGGGACGGCTAATTAGTCAGTGTCAATTTATGTTAATTAGCCGGGGGGAGTGGAGACACTGCTGGCTCTGCCACCTGGCTGGCTCTGGGGCTCGCAGGGCAGGGCAGGGCTGGGGGGCTCTGGAGGTGTCAGGGAGGGACAGCGGAGCTCCCTGGGGCCGCTCCCAGCCCTTCCCCGCCCCCTGAGACCCCGGAGGAAGCCCCAGGGATTTCCAAGACTCCTCGGAAACCCCCCGGGCTGTGATTCCTTCCCTGGTTCTGAGGCTGTTTGGGTGACGGCAGCAACACGCGGTGGCCAGGCTGGGAATTTCGGAGGGAGAAGGATGGGAAACATGGATGCAGCCAAGGAATGAGCCCCTCTCCCGCAGGGATGGAGCAGCTCCGCTGTTTACTCAACCCGGCTTGTGCTGCTCTTGGTTCCTGCGCTTGTTCCTCCTTCTCCAGACTGTGACCACAGAAACAAAGGCAAAACTTTAATCCTGCAAATCCTCCTCTCTCCCCACCGAGGGCCGCGGGTGTTTGCGCCCCTCGGAGGGGGCGCTGGGGTCGGACACCGCCCGGGGGCCGCTCCGCCGGAGCTCGGAGCACCTAAAAATAGCGGCGTGTCTTCACGGAGGTGCTGCAGCCGCAATCAGCCATGCAAACGAGAGCGAAATCAAATCAGCCGCATGCGACGGGAGCTGTTAACCCCTGCCGGTGCGGGAAGTGTCCCCCCGGGCAGGGACAGTGTCCCCAAGGGGACATGGGGTGCTCGGAGCTCGGGGTTCGTTCCCCCCGTGGGGTTGTGCCCCTCTGCCCCGGCCCCCTCCCGGCTCGCTGCCATCTGCTCCGGGTGTTTTAAAGGCGTGGAGGAGCTGCAGAGAAACGAGGTCAGGGCTGCGATGGCAGCGGGGACGTTGCCACCCTGCCCGTGTCACCGGCGGGACGCTCCGGTGGCACCGAGGGGGAGCCGGGGTGGCTTTTTGGGGTGTCCTTGGACCCCCAAAAGTCAGCGCTGTGCCAGCCCTGCCGACATTCCAGGTGGGTTTCGCTCCTCCACGGCGTTCCCACACCCTGGTGCCAAGAGCCCCGTGCCACCCCTGGCCGGGGCCCATTCAAACATCGCCAAACCCCCAAATCTGGGCAGCCGGAGCAGCGCATCCCCTCCCTCCTCCTCTGCGGGGGCTCCCCGTGCCCGCCCCGCTGCCCAGCCCCGCTGCATGTGCGATCCCCGCGGCAGCTGCCTGCATTTCATGCATTTTTAAGGAGAAGAAGGTTAGTGGGTCACTCCAGCGCCGCAGGCTTTTCTCCAGCTGAGCTGCTTTGCTGCCAAACGCAGCCGGGCTGGCGGCGCTGGGGGCTGGGCCGGCCGGCGGGGCGGGCAGGTGGGCAGCACCAGCCTGGCACCAGCCTGGCACGGCCACCCCCAGCTGCTGAGTGTCCCCTGTGTCGCCACCGCTGTGTCCCCAGAAGGAGCGGGATGAGCCCAGCAAGCGGAGAGATTGGGGGGGTGGGGGTGTCTGCAGCCCCAAATGGTGCTGGGGGGGGCTGGGCAGGAGCACCCCGAGATTGAGAGCGCTGGGGAGGAGGCGAGGGAGAGGCAAAAACGGCCGCGGTTCAAAGTTAATGCGGAGCCAGAGCGCGGCCGCGCCAAAGCAAACAGCGGCGGCTTTTATGGACCCCGCCCGGAGCGCCCCGGGGCTCCCCCCGCTCCCCGGGGTTCCCCCCGATCCCCGGGGCTCCCCGGGGCTCCTCCCATTCACCGGGGCTCCCCTCGATCCCTGCCCGCCTCTCCCGGGCCGCTGCACCCCCGGCAGTCGCAGCCCCGGGCCAGGGAGCGCAGCCCCGGGCCCTGCGGTGAAGCCGCACCGGGGGAAGGCAGAGATTTTGGGGGATACAGGAGAGGGGTGAAGGCGGGTTTGGGGTGGGGCTGGATGTGGGGTGAAGGCAGGTCCGGAAAAAGCCAATGGGGAACGAACCCGGCCCTGGGTGAACCCGGCCCTGGGGAAATCCAGATGTGGGGTGCTGAGAGCCAGGTCTCAGGTGTCTGCAAATCCAGATGTGGGGTGACCCCAAACTGACCCGGGGTGCGGTGGCAGCGCTGCAGCCCCGGCGCCCCCCGGTGCACCCCGCATCCCCCACACACCCCACACATCCCCCACACACCCCACACACCCCACACACCCCCACACATCCCCACACATCCCTACACATCCCACACACCCCACACATCCCCACACATCCCCACACACCCCACACATCCCCACACATCCCCCCCGCATCCCCCCGCGCCGCCGTTGCCATGGTTACGGCCATGCAAGTCTGCCCGAGCTGCATCCGCCGCTGCATCCCAGCGAGCCGTGGGGGCGGGGACGGCCCCGCTGTCCCCAGCCGCGGCCACACCGCCGCTGTCCCCTCCCCTCCCCACCCCAAAACCGCCTGGAGACCCTCCCGGAGCTCACCCGGAGCGGGTGGGACCGGGGGTGCTGCTGAGCTCCTTCCAGCGGGGTCCCCCCCGCGCTCACCCGACCCTAAAAACCCAGCGGGATTGAGGGGGGTGGGAGCAACACCCGACTCTGGAGGGTCCAAAACCCCTCCGTGCCCCCTCCCAGCGCATCCCGCCAGCCCCCAGGGGGATGGGAGCTCATCGGGCACGGCCGGAATGCCTGGGAGGGCAAAGCGCTCCCCAAAAATCCCACCCCCAGTCCAGACCCGCCCTGGAGCCACCCCCGAGGTCTCCGTGCCCCGGCAGCCGCGACCCTGGGGACGCTTTCGGGTTTGCTCCGAGGCCGAGGGGGAATTTTGCTGCTGGCGATGAAGCAATCCCTGCCAGGGCCGGCCCGGGATAAAAGGAAGGAGGGGATTTCTGGTGGAAAGTTGCAGACAGCCCTGGCAGGACCGGGATTCCCCCGCCCAGCTCCGCTCCCCGCTCCCTCCTCGCAGCGACTGAGCCCTCGGGATTTCGGGGAGAGGCTTTTCCCTGGATTTCCCGGGGGTTCAGGTACCCCCAGCTGCCCCAGGAACCCAGCCAGGACCTGGGGGAGAGGGAGCAGCGGCGGGAGCGTTGGTGGCGTTGCTACTCGCAGGTTCCTGATGAGGTTTTATAATTAATATTCCATAGGGATAAGCGGGGCGGGAAGTTTGCGGCTCTCGGGGATGATTTTCCACGCTCTTTGGGTACCACAAACAACACCCCCATCATCTACACGCTCCTTAAGCTCCCTTCCAACCCAAAGCGAGATGATTTTACAACCTCCCAGGCACTCAGCATCCCTCCGGTGCTGCCCATCCCGGGCACCCAGGACTGGTCTGGGTGTCCCTCGCTGTCTGTCCGTCCGTGCCCGTCCCTTCCCCCCCTCATCGCGGGCACACACTGGCCTCTTCTCTGCGCCTGGGCCCGTCAGATGTTGCTGAAAGGGAACAATGGCAAGTATTGTCCGTCCCCGCTCGGCGGTATCAGCCCCGGCAGAGCAACAAAAACCGCATTGACTTGCGGGGAGAAAGGGGCCCTCACATCCCGCTGCTCCCGGGGGAGGCACCGCGGCCCCGCAGCGTCCCGGCCCCGCTTCCCTGCCCCGTGTCCCGGCCACGGGCGGCCACCGGCGCTTGGGGACACCCAGGAGGGGTCACGGAGCTCGGGGAGTTGGGGAATGGGAGGTTTTGTCTGATGGATCTGTGGGTTCGGCATCCCCTGGGAGCGTCCCTGAGCGCCCTGCTCAGGTGAGGCCGCACCTGCAGCCCCGGCAGGTTGGGTGGATGTAGAATTGTTGGGGCAAATCCAGAGGAGGACACGGAGATGCTCCAAGGGTTGGGAGAATTTGGGGTGCCCGGCTGGAGAAGGGAAAACCCCAGAGACGCTTCCAGAGAGCTGGGGAGGTTTGGATAAAGGCCTGGAGTGACGGGAACGGTTCCCCGCCGCCACAGGGCAGGGCTGGGTTCTGAAATATTGGGTTCCAATATCGGCACCCCAAATCACAGCCACCCCTCCTGCCCCGCTGGCCCGGCCGTGGCGTGCAGGAGCCAGGAAACAGCACGGGAAAAGCCACACTTGGACCCAGCCTGGCTTTTGTTTCCATGATAAACTTCCCTCTCGGTGAGGAAGGATGCTCTGGGCCCTGTCCCTGCTCGGCCCCGGGCTGGGGGACCCTGCCCAGGTCAGGGGAGCAGAGCCGGGTCCGGCTCCTCCCATCCCTGCTCGCTGCATTCCCGGTTTTCTGGGGGCAGCCTCTGGCACCTTTCCTGCTCCCAGCGCTCCCGAGCCGGCAGCTCAGGGTCAGGGAAGTTTTATCAGCCCCGGGGCACAGCCCGAGGCCGGGACACGGGAGATAAGGAGTGTGGGATGAGTGGGATGAGCAGTACAGGGCCTTACGGGGGGGTCCTGTTCCGCCAGGAGGGATCCAAAGGCCGTGCGGGGGTGGTGATCCCCAAAATGCCAAAATTCCCCCAGGACCACGTCCATGGGGACCCTCAGATGCCACCACTGTCCCCAAGGCCACCCTGGGGCTGCCCAGCCCGGTCTGGGAGTGAGGTTGGAGGGGTTTGAGTTTGCAGATATCCCAACTCCTGACCCTAAGGAAGGGCAGATGGGCTCCCAGATAAAACCCGGAGGAGATTCCTCTCATTTTCCTGCTCCGTGACTCTCAGCACCTCAGCACGAGCAGGGAAAGGGGGTGATGGGCTGGGAAAGGGCCAGGGCTGGGAGAGAGGGGCTGATCCCACGGGATGATCCCACAGGAGGGGAGAAGGGAGCCCAGAAATAGCAAGTGCAGTTGCAGAAGGCGCCGGTTGCCATGGGATCTTCACAACCAAAAATGACGGGGCTCTGGCAACTACAAGAAGGGGCCCTTTCATGTGTTTCTATGGGAAGTCAGCTCCTCTCCACAGCCTCCCGGGCTGGAGCCCTGCCCAGGGCAGGAAGGATTTGGGGACACTGCTGCTGGGGCCTGTGAAACTCCCAGGAGACCTTTGCTTGGGCCAGGAGGTTTTTCCCAGGTGCTCCTCAGAGGTCACTCAGGACTGAGCTGGTACCAGGAGCTGTGCCTGGGAAAGGGGAGAGGTTCCCTGCCCCTCCTGCTGGGCCTTGTTCCCATCAGGAATGGCCCAGTGTGGAGGATTTTCCTGCTGCAGCTGAGGAAGTTTGGCCTCCTCACCCTGAATTCACATGGGATGAGCATCCAGAGCATCCCCAGGTGAGTGTCCATGTCCTGGGAATGCCAGACCCTGCAGGAGCAGCCCCCAGACCCTAAAGCAGCTCTGGGCTGTCCCCCAGGGCTGTCCCCATCACTGGTTTGCTGGCAGATCCTTCACCATCCCTCCAGCCCAACCCCGCACTCTCCCTGCTGGAATTCTCTCCCCGGAGAGATCTAATTAGTTAATTCCCTTGCTATTTATAAATCAATGTGGAAATCCCTCTGTTTTCATTCCCAGTTGCTCGCCCTGGCTGGGCTCCTTTAACTCGGGATAAAATCCCCGAGAGGATGATCCGGGTCCATGAATAAATAATTGCCTTAATTCCTTTTGAAAGGTGAGGGAATGCAGAGCAGGACGAGGGGTTGGGGACGGTCCCTCCTGTCCCTCCCCAGCCCGGTGGTGCCGGGGCTGAGCTCCCTGCTCTGCCCTGCAACCTCCCAGCGCTTAACACCCCATAAATTAATAATCAGCCGCAGTTTAAGTAGGTCTGGAAAGTGGAAAAACAACATCCGCAAGGATCTGGCGTCCCCCCGGCCTGGCGGGCAGGAGCAGCAGAGATTTGTCTGCCTGTCCATCTGCTGGAGGAGCAGACAGACCCTAATCTGTCCGTCTGTGGGGATCCTGCAAATTCCTGCCCCTTCCAAAGCTCGGCTGGAGCCCGAGCTTCTCCTGCCCCGCTCCAGGGATGGAGGATGGGATCCAGCGCTGGTTTGCACTGGGAGGGCTGGGATGGTGTTTGGGTTGTGCTGGCATTCACCGATTTCTGGTTTCTGATGGTTTCTGATGGTTTCTGATGGTTTCTGATGGTTTCTGATGGTTTCTGTCCTCTGCCCCAGTGTCACCACACAAGGAGGAGGAAAAGCTGGGAGCTGGAAAAACTGGATGTGGATGAGCCTGGGGACAAACACGGAGCTCCAAGGCTCCAGAGGCAGCGGATCCATCCCGGGAAGGAGCAGGGCAGGACGGAGATGTGCCGTGGAAGAGGAGAATCCGCGGGGAAAGGGAACGGGGCTATTTAAAACATTTATTTATTTATAACACAGCCCTTGTGCAACCCTCGCTGCAGGAGAGGCTCCGCAAGAACGGCCGGGATCGGGATCGGGATCGGGATCGGGATCGGGATCGGGATCGGGATCGGGATCGGGATCGGGGATTCCTCGGAGATGAAAAACGCCTGGCGTGGTGTGGGACTGTCATTGTCACCTCCCAGCTCTGCTTCTTGTCCTGCCCAGCCCTGCTCCAGTTTGCTGCTCTGGGAGAGGCGGGATGGAATTCTTTGTCCCCTCTGGTGAAACATGGAAAAGGTTTGATGTCTCCGCGGGGTGGCTGCTGACCCCAACCCCGACCCCAACCCCATAAATCCCCTCAAACCCGAGGAAACTCCTCCCCACAAGTTCCACAAGGAACCCAACAGCCAGAGCCAGGCTGAGGCCGCCAGCAGCACCCCCAGAGCCCCCCGGTGATGGGGAATGGTCCAGTGGGGATGAGCCATTCCCCGTTTGGGGTTCCCTGTGGCTTTGGGATGGGAGATGGGAATGTCTCAGGGCTCTTGTGGGGAGGGGTGGGTTTGGTTGAGGTGGTTTTGGCACGGCCAGAATGTGCTGGGATGGGATTTTGAGATGGGATTTTGGGATTTGAGGATTTGGGGATGGGACAGCAGCATTGTTTGCATTCCCAAAGAGAAGAGCCAGGGTGAAATGACCTCCAGCAGAAAGGCTGAAAATCACTCCTGGAAGGCGGGAAGAGAAGTGTGGATTTGATGTGGATATTTCCCAACCCTGAACAGGGGAAGGGCTCCCCAACCACGGCTCTGCCAGATTCCCCCCACCCCCAACTGGGAACACCATCCTGGGAGCTGGGATTGGGAACAAACAAACATCGTGTATCCACTAATCCCACACTCCCTCGGACTCCTGGTCTTCCCAAAGCCAAGAGCCTCCCTGGAACTCCTGTTTTCCAGCAGGAACAGCCTGCCCAGCTCCCGGGGCTGCTCGGGACGCTCTGGTCCTCAGGGCCAGCCCGGCAGCCGTCCAAGGGCTTTTTATCAACTGGCACCCAAAAGTCAATAAGGAAGATGCCGCCTGTTTTAATTAACAGCAATTTTCGCTCCAACGGGGGTGAGCTGATGTGCCAGGGGGGAGGGAGGGAGGCCAGAGACAAAACATGACCTTGTTGGTGCAGCACACACAGCGGGACATTGTTTTCCCCTTGGAGTCTGGCCTTGGACGCTGCTGGGCTCCGTGGCACAGCTGGGTGCTGGGGACAGGGGGTCCTGCCACCCCTGCTGGCTCTGGAGCAGCTCTGGTGGGAGCAGGGTGCCTGGAAAAATCCAGAGATCAGGATATGGCACTTGGGAGGTGTCCTCAGGGAGTGTTGGGATGGCATAAAAAAATCTGGATTTTGGGAGCCCCCAGTGAAATCCAGCTGTGTGCAGGTGCTGCAGGGAGTGAATCCCCGCTGGCAGCACTGCTGGATCCTCACCAGCACAAATAATCCTTCAGTTCAGACCCATTTTCCTTTCCCCTCAATTCTCCTATTCCGGGAAAGCAGAGAGGAGGAACTCCCAGAGGGGAAAAACCTCCCTGTGTGTGTGCCAGGGTGCTCAGCCAGGCGGGGTGTGACACAGGGACATGTCTGGCCCCACTGCAGGACCTGGCCCCACTGCAGGGCACCCCAGGGACTATGGGGCTGGGATGAGCAGGACCCTGGAATGAGCAAAACCTTGGGATGAGACACCCTGGGGTGACAGGACCATGGGGTGACAGCACCATGGGGTGACAGGACTGAGGCCACCTGCCCCAGGACAGTCCTGGGGGCGACAGGAAAGGGCCAAGTGGCACCATGGGATCCTGCCGGGGGTGACAGGGATGGGGTGAGCAGCACCCCAAGGCTGATGGGGCTGGGGGCACAGGCACTGCAGGGGGGTTGGTGATGGGGACAGAGGGGTTCTGGGCTGGGGGGAACAGCACCCTAAGGGTGCCGGGAATGGGCGAGCAGCACCCTGAGGGTGTCAGGATGGGGGAGCAGCACCCTAAAGGTGTCAAGAATGGGGGAGCAGCACCCCGGGGGTGATGAGACCCCCACCCAGGGAAGGGGGAGCCCCCACCACCCGCACTTTCAGAGTCTCACAGGCGGGGAGGGGGGGCTCGGCGGCCACCAGAACCCCTCGGTACCCGGTGGGGCGGTGGCTCCAGCGAAGCTCCCCCCGCCCCCGGGGCGGGCTCGGCCCCGTCCCGCCCCCGCCCCTCGCCTTATCAGCGGCCGGCGGGGGGCTCGCCCCACTCCCGCCCAGCGCAGCCGCCGCGGCGGGGCCGGCACCTCCCCAAGTGCCGCACCATGGGCAGCCAGGGCTCCAAGGCGGCGGGCGGAGACCCCGACACCGCCAAGGCCAACGGGCAGGTGGGTACCGAGGGGCACCGGTGGGTACCGGGGGTACCGGGGAGCACCGTGCGCCCCGCCGGGGCGAGCGGCAGCGCGGACAAAGGAGCGGCGGGGAGGGCGCGGTGATGGAGCCCAGGGGGGATTTCTTTGTCCCCCGGAGGGATTTTCCTGCCCGGTGGGTACCGGGGGATGCGGCACCGCCCGCGCCGCGCCCCGGGCTCCCCCCGGTACCGGGCGGGTCCCGTTCGCCGCCGCGCCCCGGTACCGGGAGTGGAGCGCGGGCGCCGCCCGGTGGTAACGCGGAGACCCCCCCCACACACACACACACCGAGCGTATCCCCCCGTGAGACCCCAACCCAAACCCCCTGCACCTCCTTTTTTTGTGGTTTTGCCTTTTTTTCGGCACGCCACGCGCGCTCCTTTCCTTCCCATCCCCTCTCTGTGCCCGGTGTTCCCCGTTTCCACCGGGGGCAAACCCCCGTTCTCCCCGTGGTGCTGCCCCTTCCCCGGGCTGGATCCCCCCCCTCCTCTCCCGTGCTCGGTGCCCCCCGTTTTCCCGGCTGGGAGCCCTCTGTGGGGTGCAGGGGTTTTGGGGTGCCGGCGGTGCCTAACGCGCTCCCACCCCGCAGGAGAACGGCCATGTGATCTACAACGGGGACATGACCCCCAAAGCGGGGGTCGAGGTGGCCCCCCAGAACGGGAACGGCTCGGCGGAACCCCCCAAGGAGGAGAGCGAGGGCGAAGCGGGCGGTGCGGACACCATCGAGCCCGCCCCGGCTGCCGCCGACGGCGGCGGAGACCCCAAAACCGAAGGCGCGGCGGCCGCTAAGGACGCCCCTAAGAAAAAGAAGAAATTCTCCTTCAAGAAATCCTTCAAGCTGAGCGGGATCTCCTTTCGCAAGAACAAGAAAGAAGCCGGGGACTCCTCTGGCTCCTCGCCCACGGAGGAGCAGGGCAAGAGCGACGAGACCCCGCCGGGGGGGCTGCAACCCTCGGCTCCCCCCGAGGAGGGGCCGGAGGAGGAGCGGGGCGGCCCCGGGGCTGAGGCCGAGGATGGAGGAGAAGCCGCGGGCAAAGAGGAGGAGGAGGAGGAGGAGCAGCAGGGAGAGGAGAGCCAGGGAGACACAACCAAACCTGAGGAAGCCTCCAAAACCGCCGAGCCCACAGCGAGCCCACAGGAGCAGAAGGAAGAGTAGAGGCCGCTCGGGCATCGCCCTCACCGGGGACTTTCACGTCGCCCCCTCCGTCCCTTCCCTGCCCTGCCCGGATCGCCACGGACTCGCCCACACTCGCCCCCGGCTCTCCCCCCTAGGACTGACAGCACCGCCCGCACAGCCCGGCCCTCCCCGCAGGTATCGCTCTCTTCCCCCCATCCCGGTAGACAAAAAAAAAAAAAAAAAAAAAAAAAAAAGGAAAAAAAACAAAAGCTGGTTTGGATTCTCGCCGCCGCCGCCACTTGGAGTAGTGTGAGTTGAATTCTTTGGGAAAAAAAAAAAAAGAAAATAACAGCAACAATAAAAATAAATAAAAAGTAAAACTGGGGAGGAAGATTTGTCCCGGACACCACTGGAGTTTACAGTTTGTAAGAACCCGGATCCCAAATCCTGCTCTGGATCTCTCCAACCTCCGGACTGTCCCTTCTCCTCCCGGTCCCACTGACTGTTCAATGGAATTTTTGATTTTTTTTTTTTTTTCCGTTATATATTTTTTTTTTCTTTATTTCTCAGTTTACATTCCTGGTTCTGACTTTTCATTTCAAGTATTTCGTGCTTTTTATATAGAAATCGATGGTTTAAAAAGCTAATCTGGTTAGTTTTTTATAATGTCTTCTATTGGCTTAAAACCATAAAGCTTGTAAGTCCGCTGTGTTTAATTCTGCTTTAAGGGATAACTTTTAGGGTGTGGGGTGGAGAGAGGGGGCCCTACCAGCTGTATAATGTGAAGCCAACCTTGTTCTTTTTTTTTTTTTTTTCCACGGGATTTTAAAGATGAGGCGAAAATTTCAATTTGAAGCTTGGGGTGTTTTTTTTAAAAATTTAAATGGGTTTTTATTTTTATTTTTTTTTTTTTTTTTTTTAAGAGGGGGATTAGCTCCTCTAGGCTGCAAGGAGCACAAAAGGCGAGGGCTGGGAGTGAAAATTTCCTGAACAAAGCGGGGAAAAAAGGAGGCGACAATGGAGCCTCCAGCCCTGCTCCTGTCACCTGCACCTGGGATTTCGGGATGGATTTTCCCGAGGAAGGAGCAGAGTCCTGGAAGCTGCTCCTGTCCCCAGGATTGGGGTTGATTTTTTTTTTTTTTTTTTTTTTCCACAAGGAGATCCCTGGAAGGATCCTCCTCCATTTCATGGCCTTGCTCCCCAATTTTCCCTGCCCAACACTTTGCTGTTTTGGCTGGAGAAAAGCACAAAAAAAAAAAAAAAAAAATTAAAATATTTAAATCAAATAAACCCCAAAGCATTGTTTGCCCAACAGGCGCCACCCTGGAGCATCCCGAGCGTTGAGGTAGGTGGGGAATATCCCAAAAAATTCCGTTTTTTATGCGAAGAAACCAAAATCAGGGATCTTCACCCCCAAAGGGATTGGTTTCATTGAGCAGAGGGGTGAAATAAATGGGTTTTTAAATCCAAATTTGAAGGGGAAAATGGGATTTGGGAGCATCGGGCAGAGCCGCAGCCTGGCAGCCATTTTAGGAATCCTGGGGAAGGGGGAATTCAGTGGTGATTCCATTGAAATTCCAGGCGTTTTGTTCCCAAAAAAAAAAAAAAAAAAAAAAACCCCCTAGGA
>NW_014650664.1:679285-690203 GCF_001447265.1 Sturnus vulgaris
GAATTCCAGAGGGATCCCCCTGAGAAAGGAGAGCAGCGAGTGGGAACTGCCTGAAAAAATCCAAAATTGAAGAAATTCTCAATTTTTACCCCCCCCAACAAAAAGGGGTTTTTTTGTTGTTTTTTTTTTTCCCTCAGAGCTGTACAAAAGGAGAGGCAAAAAGGTCACAAAAGAGATCTGGGGGTGAGGAGGGAGAGGAGCTGTAAAAATGCTCAGAGCCCCATCTGCTGTTCCCTCAGCAAGGCAACAGCATGAAAAAAAAAAAAATTAAATAAATAAAAATTGGGATTTACTGGCCCGGGGAGGGAAGTTCAGTTGGAAAACTTGGCTTAAAAATAAGGAAAAAAATTGGATTTTTTTTAAGGATACACATCAAGGAAAGCTGTGAGCCAAGCTCTGGGCTGGATTTGAGGGGATTTTTGGGGTTTCAGCACAAAAGTGAAGACAAAGGGGAGGAATTTTCTCCCCACACAGAGAGGGGCATAAAAAAAAAAAAAAAAAGGTAAAAAATCTCATTCCTTCCCTCCCTCGAGGTGCATCAAACTCCCTGGATCCAGGAGATCTTGGAAAACTGAGCCACCCCTTCAGGGTGATTTTAATTTTACATTTCCCAGATCTGGGCTCTGGGGCTGATTCACTTAAAAAAAAAACCACACACACAAAAAAAAAAAAAAAAAAAAGAAATAAAAAAAAAACACAAAAAAAAAAAAAAAAAAAAGGATTTTTCAGGTTTCTTTTCAGCTGCTTCATCTCTTTCCCCAAGTTTGCTGCAGGGAGGAGCCAACTCAATTCAAGAACTGCACAATTTTGACCCTGAGAAGTGGCACCAGCTCACAGGTTTTTGTTTTTTTGTTGTTTTTTTTTTTTTTTGTCGTGGTGGAATCCAACTGCAGACCACAAAGGTCTGTCCCAGGCTTCATTTGGGAATTCTCCCATTAAAAACAACACCAAAAAAAAAATATTAAAAAAAAAAAAAAAAATCGAGGAAAATTAAGAATTGATGGCCATCTTTCCACCTAACCTGAAATGCAGACACTACTTCTATTTAAATTATTCTTTTCCAGGGTTATTTCAGAGGGCAGGAAGTGATTTTTGTGTTTTTAGAGTCACACCAAGGAGGGGCAGTGGAAGGCAAAGGGTGAAACTCCCCTGGTCACCAAACCTGGGCTGCTCAGCAGAATCCTCCCCTGCCTGCTCCCAGTGGAGTGCAGCAAGGAATAATTTACAGTTCTCCAGTCATTTTATACAATTATATAGAAATATATACAGAAAACATATATAAAATAGAAATCCTGTGGGGAGGAGGAAACCCAGGAGCTAAACCTACAACAACACCTGGCCAGGTGCAGCCACTCAGGTGGATTTTGTCTCTTCCTTCACCCTGGGGAAACAAACAAACAAAAAAAAATTAAATAATTGGCTTAAATCAACAATTTGGATGTAAGAACAAGGCTTCAAAATGTTGCTTATCTGGTTCATTTTCAGCTAAAATTTAATGTACTGCTGAAGGAAAGAGCAGTGTTCTGATTTTTCAGCTTTTTCAACCCTGCAAACTTTTTCCAGTGTGACAAAAAAATGCCACCCAAATGGTGACATCAACCCCTGAACCCTCCCAGGGCATGGGCAGGAGCCAGGCTCACCCTTTGGGTTCTGCTGCTGCTGCTGCTGCTGCTGCTGCTTTTTCCTCTTTTGCTTTTTCCTCTTCCTTCTCATCTGGGATTAAAAAAAACAAATAAATAAATAAAATTAAAGACACAGAGCAGTGCAGGAGGAAAAGAGAATCGAATTCCAGGCAGAATTCCAGCTCTGCTACTCACCTTTCTTCTCCTCCTCCTCCTTCTCCTCCTCTGCTTTCACACGTTTGGCTTTCTTGAAATTGGCGACGTTTTTGCGCCCTCCCTCGCCCTCGTCCTCGGAGTCAGAGAATTCCTCATCACAAGATATTCTCTTGTTGGAATTTCGGACTGCCAGGGGAGAGGACAGAGCTTGGCTGAGCAGATTTTCAAAATCAGGAATCTCCCAGTGTTAATTCTCTGAGTGGAGCTCACATAAATGGGGATTAGGCCAAGATAAAAACACTTTTTTTTTTTTGTGCCTGCTGTATTTTTTGAGCTCATCCCTTCCCAAGTGCTCCAGGATCACAGGGACAGCTTGGATTAGGCACAGTGGGATGTCCAGACCTGACAGCAGGTTTAGAACCAGGTTCCCACTGCCAGATCTGTCTGCCAGATCCCAAGGGCCAAGCTGGAGAGAAAATTTCATTTTTCACTGCTGGGATCACACCCAGGATTCTGCCAAGGGTTCTGTCCCAGCACTCAGCAACTGCTGGAATTCTTCCTTTAAAAACCAAAGTTTTTTCCCATTCTGGAAATCACCTGGCAGGAGAGATCCTGCAGTGCTCTGTGCTACAAAAATCCAGCAGGGAGGTGGGAATGGATTCAAATCAGAGAGGGAAAACCCTGGGACAGAGCCTGAGGTGAAGCTCCAGCCCCTCCCCAGGGTTTTTGGGGGCTTCACAAAGTTCCAGCCCAAAGGTTTGACTTTGGATGTCCCCACAAACCAAAGGGGTGAAATCCTGGAGTCACACTGGATCTAAACCCTACATCCTCCTCCTCAGGAAGAGCTCATGGACCCTGCTCAGCTTTGGGCTTTTCCCAGCAAAAATTCCCAGCCCAATTCAAAATCCCAGCACGACCCCCAGATTTACTGGAAATGCGTTTTTCAGGATCATCCTCCTCCTCATCCCCACTGTCTTCCTGCACAGCATCCTCAGGAATTGGCTGCATCTGGACCCCAGGAGCGTGAGGGAGCATCCGCAGGTTCTCGAAGAGTCGCTGCCTAGAGCCAGCCAGGAAAGGACATTTTGTCACCAGGGGCCACCCCCCCCCCCGAGGCCACCACCAATGCCCCTGGAAGGGTCATTCCCCCTGCACTCACTTGATTTTCTCCAGGTATTCGTTGGTGTTCTGGTTGGTCATGTTGGAGGGGCTGATGTGGAGCTTGAAGTCTGGCCCAAAGTACTCAAAGTAGTCGTTGTATGGAAGTTCTGGAGGGGAATTAATGGTAATTAATTAATATGAAATTAACATTAAATTATCAGCAGGAGAAGCTCCAGCACTCAAGGCATCCAAAAGGGCACCCAGGGGCGACTGGATCTTCACAGGGCATCCAAAAGGCATCACCCAGAGGAAATGATGCCTTTAGTTTTAAGTTTTCCTGTTCTCCTTGGATGTGCTTCTCTGATGGGCTGGGATGATAAAGACAAAACAATCCTATTCTAGTTAAGAACTCAAGGACAGTTTCTCCAAACTTCAGGCCCTGAGCACAAACTACGTGGAAAGGTGGAGGGTGGGTTCATGCAAATGAACCAGAACCTATAAAAGTGTGAGATTTTGTGACCAACCCCCTCCTTTCCTTCCATCTTGGAGCCATCCGGGCACAACTGTGGCACTGATATTGCCAGGCTGTGGCTTTTGTAGGCCTCACAATAAACACCCATTTTATTCTCCTGAACTCTGTGTGCAGCCTCTGCTCCAGCTCCTCAAGGCACCATTTCCCTGAGCTCTTAGTGGGCTATCACTGATCCTAAATGCTGTTCCAGGGCTCCAGGTGGGGAATTACCATTGGGAATCTCAGTGTCCAAGGCCACAGCAGTCTCGTAGGTCCAGCAGCGAGCCACGTTCCGGATCGTGTACCCCCCTCCTCCCAGCATCAGCATGGGCAGGTTAAAGCTCTTCACAAACTCCACACACTTGGCATGGCCTGCAGTGCAAAGAAAGGGTCACACTCGTGCCATAAATCCCAATTTGCCATGGAATGTCCTGCTGTGGCCCTGGTTCAGCTCCTACCTTTGATGGTGAGGTTGAAGCAGCCCAGCCTGTCCCCAGACAGGGAATCGGAGCCGCACTGCAGGACAACGGCGCTGGGCTGGAACGTCTCCATCACTTTGGAGATCACCTAAACAACGAAAGCCTTGTCACCCCCACCACTGCCCACAGGCCACTGTCACAGCAGCACAGTGACAGCCAGGCACGTGAAGCCACCCCTGCTGCTCCCACAGCTGCCCTGTGACACTGGGGCTCTCACACCGAGCAGCGCCCGCACAGGCCCCCATTGTTCGGGGCAGGGGGGGGAACAGAACCCTTGGTGAGCCTCGCTACAGAATAAAAAAAAACCTCAATTAATTAAATCCCCCCCCAAAGAATATCCCTGAGGACAAAGTGGGAGGCACAGAGGATCCCTCAGCAGAGGAGGATTCACTCACAGGTTTGAAAATGGCTTCGTAGGACTCGTCGTCGATGCCGTCCCGCAGCGGGTAATTGACAGCGTAGTATTTCCCTTTGCCCGCCCCGATGTCCTGGGGGTGACAGAGGACACTGAGCTCACCACACACCCAAATCCTGCTCCCAGCTGGCAAGGGAAGCTTGGATTCCACATCAAGCAAATATTTAATGGTATTAATATCGTTAAATATTAATTTACTGCCAGCATGCAGGGCAGCGGATTGGGCTGGCCAGAGCAGTCAGCGAATCGGTTCAGTCACCGAATTCTGCTTTAAAATAAAAATATTTTACTGTGAAATAATATGTATTTTAATATTTCTTTTATCACTCTCACACCCAAGGGGTTAAATAAAAATAGCTATTAAAAATAGCTATTATTAAAAATAGTTATTATTAAAATAATTATTATTAAAAATAATTACTTCGTTTATGGTGCAGCACCAAGCTCTGGGCAGGGAGGAAAAAAATACAAATCCCGAGTGAAAGATGAGAGGATTTAGATAAAATAAAACCTCAGAGTCCCTGTAAAAATCCCATAAAAATAGGTAAAGAACCTTTCACCCCTGAGAACAGAAGCTCTTGGCAGTGTCACAAGCCACAGGTGGCACTTTTGAGTGACACAGGAGTGAGTCACTGCAGGAAATGCCAATAAAAATCCACTCCCTCACAAACCTTCACCCCGGAGTTTGTGTCACCAAGGTGACCAAAATGTCACCTTCGGGGTCACTTTATTTGTGACCACAACCCCACCAGAGAGACTGAGAGCAAAGATTGAATAAATGATCAGGAAACTTTTCATCCACACCTCTGCCCTCGGAAAAAAATGAGTGGCAGCCAGGAAAGCTGGAAAAAAAAAAACAACAAATTTCATGGGAATTTCGTGGCTCTCACCCTCAGGTCCCCAGTTCCTGGGAAATATTCTCCATATTTGTGGAAGGACACGGTCATGACCCTGTCTGTGGTGTAAAAAGCCTCCTCCACCCCATCCCCGTGGTGGATGTCAATGTCAATGTACAGCACTCGCTGGTGGTACCTGGGGAAAAAAGAAAAAAAATCAGAATATTGCATTTGTTCCCAGGAAAAACTGCCTGCAGAGCAGTGGAAACTGGGAGGAGAGCATGGAATTCCAGCCAGGATTTCCAGGGGAAGGAGATGCAGGGATGGAAAATAAAGAAAATAAAAATAAAGAAAATAAAGTGATTTTTGCTGCTGAGTTGGTGTCAGATTCAATGACACAAACTTTTTATTTATTTAAATTTAAAATTTATTTATTATGCCAGATTCAGCTCAGCTTGGTCGGATTCAGCCAATAAAGTGCATTTTAATGCACATTTTTATGCAGTTTGTTTTTTATGCCTTCCCCCAGTGAGGTTTGCCTGGAGCCAGATGCTGTCACAGCCACGGGTGGGTGGCAGAGGGGAGGGACAAAGTGCAGCAGCAAAAAATACAACACCCAAAAAACAATAAATAAATAAAAAAGAAATAAAATCTTTATTTTTAAAGAAATTTTAAATACTAAAACTGTTCTGCTGGACAAATCCCTTTTGGGAGGAGAGGGAAGCAGAGCTCAAAACATTAATTTTGCGAAAAAAAAATAAAAAAAATCAAGGAATAAAATAAAAATACAGAGGAGAAAACAATGAGGGAGAAGTGCTGCCCATACTTGAGGAGCTCCAGGATGGCCAGGACGATGTCATTGACGTAGCAGAACCCAGAAGCTTCTGATTTTTTGGCGTGGTGGAGCCCCCCTGCCCAGTTCACTGCAATGTCTGTCTGCTGCTTGTTGAGCTTCACAGCACTGGCTGGGGGAGGGAAGCACACAGAGCTTAAAACACGAGTGGAAAAGCCTGAGACAGAGCTTCAAGTGAAGCTCAAGCCTCTCCTCCAGGTTTTTTGGGGGGTTCCACGAAGCTGCAGCTCCAGGGTTTGATCCTGGATGTCCCCATAAATCAAGGGGAAATGGGGAAATGTTTCTAATTCATTTCTATTTTTGACTCAGAGAAGAAAAAATCCTCGCAAATCAGCGGCCAGCACCCAGCTGGGGTCACACTGGAGCCAATCTGGTTTGATCTGAGATATATTCAGGTCACTGAGTGAAAATGCAGCCAGGCAAAGGAAGTTCTCCCTCTCCCAGCTCCTTCCATCGACTTTCTCCACATCCTGGAATCTCCCAGGATCCAAATAAATTCTAAATTCTGTGGAATTCTCCAGCCCTGGCAGCAGAGAGAGCACAGAGCTGCTTCAAGAGCTGCTGCTGCTGCTGGCACAGGAAATCCACACTGGAGGTGTCAGTGTGGCAGCAGCAGCCACAAAGCTCTCAGGCTGTGCACACAAACAGTTCCCCAGCAATGAGGAGAAAATTAAAAAAAAAAAAAAATTTCAATGTTCCAGCTCTCAAACCTTTCAGTTTCTACTCTGCCTCGTGTCCAGAGTTGGTGGTTTTTTAAAAACAGCAGCTAAGTCACTTTGGTTTTGTATTTTATTTTCCTTTCCAGGTTGTGCCTGCTCAGAGCAAGACTTTTAGAACTTTTATTTTCATCTAAAGCTCGAGTTCTTTTATTTTTTTTTTTTGTTTGTTTGTTTCAACTGTGCTGTTGTGGTTTTGTTTTAACTCAGACACTGGTGATGTTAAAGAGACATTCACACCTTCAGGGAGGAAACCCAAATTAGTGATTAACAAATGGAAAGGGATTCAACAGGTAAAGTTTGGAGAAATCCGAGTTTAATTATTAAATCAGCAATATGCTGAGAGACAGAACTACATAAAACACAATAAAAAACTACACAGGATTTGTGATCTTACCAACAGAGCCTCCAGCAGAGAGCTGACAGAACTCAAAGAGCCCATCAAACACAGGGCAATCCTCCCCAACATTAACTGGAAGAGAATGGGAAAGAGTCATATTTTTAAATATTTTATTAAAATAAAAATGCTTTATTATAATAATATTAAAATATTTTATTAAAAAAAAAAAACACAAACAAAATTCAAATCTTACACCATCACCACCGTCTGGATTTGAAAAGTATTGAACAAAACAGAATTTCTATGACAAAACACAGAATAAAAACTAAGATATCAACGTGCAAGCCAGTGGCTGCTGTGCCATTGATAAGGACTCACATCTCTGCATCTGCTTGCTGTACTCAGACATGTTGTCAGGGCGGATGGACCTCAGGAATTTGATGTAATCATCACTGTGGTACTTGGTCATCTCCTCGGCATTGGCCTTGTGAGGACGCTGCAGGGACAGCAAGGAGAGCTCTGCAATCGTCCCCTCCCTGATTCCCACCCCCAATCCCAGACTGAACCCCAGGGACTGAATAAATTATCAAACTGGCAGCACTGAGTAAGAAAAAATGGATTTGAAAGGTAAGAATGGCACTGTTGGTGAGTGTTACATATGCCATATGCATAGGCACTGAAATAAATTTAATTTCAAACAGGTTTTTCAGTCTCCAAAGCCTCCCTGAAGCACAGAACCCCTCACTTCAACACTGAGAAGAAACCAGGAATAAACCACCACAAAGTGAGGTTTATTCCTTTCCTCTGAGAGAAAAGCTCCACAATTAAAGCCTGAAACATAAATTATGCCATGCACTAATGAGCAGCCCCCAGACTTACATAGATCTCCATCTTCCTGTAGAGCCCATAGTTGAGCAGGAGGTTGTGGGTCATGCGGATCCTGTGGGGTTTCATGGGATGTCCTTGGCCATAATAATAATTCCCAACGTCCCCTGGAAGCAGAAAATGCAAAATAAAGGAATTCAGAAAGTAGGAAACATATTCAGAAAGCAGAAAATAAATTGCTGATCAATTCAGCAGAAATTGAAATCAGCAATTCTTGAAGAGGGAATTGCAGCCTTCTCTAGGATTTATTCCTTCACCTTCCTGGCATTTGATTCATCCTCAAATAAGGCAGAAGTTGGGAAGTTCAGGGAAGGTAAACCAGGGAATTTGGAATGGCCCCAGTGGAAGGGGCTGGAATTGGTGCTGGATCATCTCCCAACCCAAACCATCCCATGGTTCTGCCAGCACTCAGGAAGATTTGGGGGTCACAGGAGCCCTGGGCTGAGTGCCAGGAATGTGTCCCAGGTTTCAGGGAGTGCTGGGAGCAGGATCCTCAGGGGCCAGGGGAGTTAATCCCGGCTCAGACAGTGACTCAGCCCAGGAACACCCGGCCTGTGCCTCACTTTCCTCCTGTTTACCCAAGGGAAACGAGATCCAGGGAACTCTGAACTCAGCAAACAGCAGCCAGCTCTGCCCTCACAGCTCCACATGGTCTGCACCCCCCTTTTTATTCCTTCAAATCTTCCAGAGCATTCCCAGCCAACCCTCAAGCAATGATTTTATGCACCCCTTTTTATTCCTTCAAATCCTGCAGAGAATTCCCAGCCAAACCTCAAGGAATGATTTTATGCACCCCATTTTTATTCCTTCAAATCTTCCAGAGCATTCCCAGCCACCCCTCCAGGAATGATTTTATAGGAACAAAGTCACCTCCCCACGTGGATTTTCTGAGCTCACACTTCACTGCTAACTTTATTATTTTTTGGGGTTTTTTGTTCCACCTCCTTTCCCAGGGTGGGGGACTCATTTCCCTGAAATTTAGAGGAATTTCACTTTCAGATTTCTGCCTGATTTGGCTGCAAGCCTCATTTTCCTGGGAAACCAGACCAAGTTGTTCTTGGGGTTGAACAACTTCTGCTCCTTTTGGGAGGCAGGAGATGCAATCCAGTCTGACCAGTGACTCAGTGGGGAGAATTAAAATTTCATCACCACTCTCCACCTTCAGCAGAAGCAGTTTTTCCTCCTGTGGACATGGATCTATTTTCAGGCAGCAAAAGGAGATGCCAAAGGTGGAAAATCCCACATCAAGGCAAGTCTGCTGCTGGGATTTACCTGTCTGTGGCAGCTCTGGGGAAATGTTCTTTCAGTAAATAGAATTATTTTCAGTTAAATACTTTTTTTTTTTTTTCACTGAAAGTAATTCTATTTTCTGAAATTTTGGAAATCCACGCTGGTGTATTCCCACCATGACAGCCTTAGGGATGTATTTTATTATCTCTAAATCAAAGTTTGGAGAAATTGGAAGAGATATTTCGAGGCTCTGCTTAGAAAATACCAGCACAGAACCCTGTGAAGCTTTTAAAAAATGCCCTGGGCCAACCTTGAGCTCCTGTTCCCTGTGCTGAGCACATCCCAAGCCCTGTGGATCCATGGATCAGCTGCTCCTGGACGTCAGAGCAGATTAAGGAGTGTGAATTTAGCAGGTTCTGCTGGGGTTAAACAAATCCCTTCACGGGGAGCTTTGAATGGAGAATTTCCATCCAAACCTTTCCTCGGGATTCCATAAAGGACCCAACTCCTTCATCCCATGAAAATCAGGGAATTCCCACACCAGGTTGGGCTGTTTTGACGTCCCAGAGTGGAGGTTGAAATAATAAAAAAATAAAAGGCTCAGATAAACAAATTATTTCTTTCCCCTCAGCTGTGGATGTTCGAGAGCTGCTCAGAAAAGAACGGTGAAAAAGAAAAATATATTTAAAAAAAAAAAAACCTCACCACAGAGTATGGAACCGAAATTTGTGAAATTCCTGCACAGCAAAGACCTGCAGGACAGCAGCATTTCAAACAAAACAACTGCTTATTTCGTATTTCACATATAATTAAGTGCCTTTAAAAATTATAACCCAGTAGTGCTGAAAACCTCATATTTGAGGGAAAAAAAAAAAAAAGCACAGGATTTGGAAGAGCCTCCTGCACTGCTCCAGCACTAGGAACATCCTTTGAGAGGGGGAAAAAGCAACAAGAACAAGTTTTTATTTTGATTCCAGGCTAAAAGCTGTGATGGAACAGAGAATTGCACAACAGAAAACGAGTCAGGGCACCAAGTCAGCCTTCTGAAGGGAAAGGGAGAGGGGCAGGACTGGGATTTCTGCCCCAGGAAGCCCCACAGGACACCCAGAGAGGGATTTGGCCAAGCTGTTCCTCCCCTGCTCCGCGGGGATGGCGGGGCAGAACCAAAATCCAAATTCCACAAGGCAGAAGTGAAGGATGCTCCTGGGCAGGAGCTCCCTGCAAAGAGCCACGCAGGCTCCCAGAGCCTTTTTGTTCCCTCCTGACCCCAAAATCACCATCCCAGGAGCTCCTCAGAGCTCCCCAAAATCCTTCTCCAGCATCTCAGCATCCAAAACCTCTCCTGGACCCTTCCCAGCCTTTCCCATCTCCCAAATCCCCAGATCTCACTTCCCAATCCCACTCCATCCCTCTGATCTTCCCCCACTCTTCCCATTCTTCTCTCCAGTGCTCCCCAAATCGCTGCCATGTCCCCCCCGTTTCCTACACCCCTCAACCCCATTAAAAACCCCACACAATCCCTGACCCCCATGCCCTGATCGCCCCTGTCCAGCAGTGCCCCCAGCATCCATCCCTGTGACCCCTCACAACCTTTAAACCCCCTCGCCTCCATGTCCTCCAGTGATCCCCCATTACCAACCTCTCATCCCACCCCCAGCACCCCCATCCTCCCTCAGTGACGCCCACTACCCTCACAGACAACCCCATGCCCCTCCCCAGTGACCCCATTACCCCCAGTGACCCCTCACCCCCATTAATCTCCATCCCCCCCATT
>NW_014650664.1:690267-730528 GCF_001447265.1 Sturnus vulgaris
CCCCGTCACCGATGCCCCCTCAGCCCCTCACTCCCCCCCGCCCCGGGACGGCTCCCCTACGGTCCGGCGGGTGCCCGCAGCCCCTCACCATCGTAGTAGTAGCAGACTTTGCGCTTCGTCCCCTGCGTCAGCGCCATTTTCCTGCCTCCCCTCACAGCGCCCGACCCGCCGCCGTGCCGCGCAACCAACCCTGCCCGCCCCGGGCCCGCGGCCCCGCCTTCCGCGCCGTTCCGTCCAATCGCAGCTCTTTGTTCCGCCCCCTCCCGTCCTCTAACCAATCGCAAGCCACAGCGGCACCTAGCAGGTTAGGCTGAGTGCCGGGGTGCTTGGGCTGTACCACTGCGGCGGAGGATGGGGGGGAGGCTGTACCATCGCTGAGGGGGGGGGCAAAAGAGGAGAGGGTCCAGGTGGGCGGGGAGGAACCACTCCCTTGGGGGGGGGGGCAGGGGGGGCTGAACCATCCCAGGGGAGGGGGGTCCCCAGGGCAGGGCTGACCCACGTGGGTGGGCGAGAGAGGGGCCAGGGGGGTCTCAGAGGGCTGGGCTGGGGTCAGGGGGGTCTGGGGGGTCCCAGGGGCTCCCCGGGGTGGGTTGGTGTGAGTGGGGTCCGTCTGCCGTGGGTATCACCCCGCAGATCCCATCCCATGGCAGCCTGGCGCTGCGAGAACCCCGCCGCTGAAAAGGCTTTTATTTCCCCAAAACTATTGTGGGATGGGTCCTACAAACGCCGTGGGGGGACAAGGAGCATCCCACGGCCAAGGGGTGCAGTGGCCAGCGCTGCTGGGGGGGTAAAGGGGGCACAGCCAGAGCAGCTCCAGAGGGGCTGGAGCCTGGATCTGCCCCCTGGAAAACGCAGGGACAGCAGGGTGGGCACCCTCGGGGCACCAGCGGAGTTCCCTGTGCCATCCCCCAGCTTTTGGGGCTCTGCTTTAGCCGTCCATCCCCATCTAAAGGTGACAAATCTGCAGCTCCCAAGCTCCGGAGCGCTTCAAATCTTCCCTGCGAGTTCCAAGCAGAGTTTAATCCCAGCTCGGGGTGATGTCCGTGGGGATGTGGGGCACCCCCAGCACCCCAAACCGGGGCTGTGCCAGCTGCAGGGACCTCAGGGCTCCTGCTGGTACTGGCCCTCGGTGGCAGTGAAGAAATCCTCGAGCACACTCTTCATGAAGTCGAAGGTGGGGCGCTCCTCGGGGCTCTCCTTCCAGCACTGCCTCATCAGCTCGTACAGCTCCGGGGGGCAATTGTCCGGCTGTGGCATCCGATAGCCCCGCTCCAGGTTCTGGATCACCTCGGGGTTGGTCATCCCTGCAGGGAGGGCAACACGTGTGGGGTTCAGTTTGGGTCACCCCCGTGGTGTGGGTGCCAGCCCGGGGTTGGTCACCCCTGCCAGGACCCAGTTTGGGTCACCCCCATGTCACAGGAACCACCCCAGGGTTGGTCACCCTTGCCAGGACAATGCCCAGGACCCGTTTTGGGTCTCCCCCATACTGCAGGGACCACCCTGGGGTTGGTCACCCCTGCCAGGACCCAATTGGGGTCACCCCCATGCCACAAGGGCCACCCTGGAATTGGTCACCCCTGCCAGGACAATGCCCAGGACCCAATTTGGTTCACCCCTAGGTTTTTGGGACCAGCCTAGGGTTGGTCATTCCTACCAGGACAATGCCCGGGACCCAATTTGGGTGACAAGGACCACCCCAGGACTGGTCACCCTTGCCAGGACAATGCCCAGCACCCACTTTGGATTGTAGGGACCAGCCTAGGTTGGGTCACCCTAACCAGAACAATACCCAGCACCCAATTTGGGTCTAAGGGACCACCCCAGTCTTGATCACCCTAACCAGAACAATACCCAGCACCCACTTCAGGTCTCAGCTACCACCCACCCACCCCAAACCCCGCCGGGGGGGGACTCCCCACCCTCTTCCAACCCCTCCCCAGGTGGCTTTGGGGGCCGTGGCCGGTGTAGCCACGCCGGGCTGGGTGGAGGGCAGGGAGCCAGGCTGGCAGCAGCGTGCGTGCAGCGCTGCATGCACACACTCCTCGTGGGCGTGCCAGCCCCGCAGCTGCCCCAAAATCCTGACCTGGATACGGGATCCGGCCGTAGGTGACGATCTCGGTGAGCAGGATCCCAAAGGACCACACGTCCGACTTGATGGTGAACGTGCCGTAATTAATGGCCTCGGGTGCTGTCCATTTAATCGGGAATTTCGCCCCTGGGAAGCGGCGGGAAGGGAGGCGATAAAGCGCCCTGGCTGAGCTGGGATCGCGCTGGGTTTAATCCGATGTGACAACCCCCAGCCAGGCTCTGTCGCTGCCTGGGGGCGAGCTTTGGCTTTGGTGGCTGAGCCCCCCCCCGAGCCTGCGGTAGCCACGCAAAGCAGGAGCCCCGCATCCCCCTCCAACTGCGGGGACAGAGATGGAAAAAAGGGGAAAAAAACCCAAAAACATCCTGGCACCCCCTGCTGCAGCTCCCCACAGAGCCAAGCTGGTCCCTGTCCCCATGTCCCCATGTCCCCAAGCTCTGTGACCCCGGGGCTGGGCTGGGCTCACCCTCCCGAGCCGTGTACTCGTTATCCTCGATCAGCCGGGCCAGCCCAAAATCGGCGATTTTGCAGCACAAAGTTTCCGAGACGAGGATGTTGGCGGCCCTCAGGTCCCTGTGGATGTAATTCTTGGCCTCGATGAAGGCCATGCCTTCAGCAATCTGTAATTATGAACGGGTCGCGATTGTTAATTAACAGCTCCAGCCCTGCAGAGCTCTCCCAGCTCCATCCCAAATTTTTCTGCTCCCCCCCCCTCACCTGTGCTGCCATGTCCAGCAGTTTGTTGATGCTGAGTTTGACTCCTTCCGAGGTCTTGAGGAAGTCCACGAGGCTGCCTGTGATGGAAGCAGCAATTCTCAACTCCTGGGGCCATGGGGGGGTCACAAGGGCACTGTCCCACCCCCCCCCCCCCCCAAAAAAAAAGCTCTGGGAGTGTGGACAGCAGAACACAGAAAATCTTTTTTTTCCCCCAAGCTAGAGGCATCAAAATCTCTAAAATTAACAAATTTCCACATGGCCAATCTTTCATTTTTACTGATTTTGGAGGTGCTGCAGTCACACCCCTGGAAGAGTTTTAGGAATAACCAATTTTAGGAATAACAGAGCTCCGAGCCAATTTAGGTGGCGATTTTTCCCAGCTTGAACTCTGCCCTGAAAATCTTTTCCAGCCTTAAAATTCCAGAGTTTTGCGGCCACATCCCCGTGGATGTGGCAGCACCTGGAGCCCCCCGAGGTGGCCTCACCCTTCTCCATGAACTCGGTGATGATGTAGATGGGTTCTTTGGTGACCACGGCGTAGAGCCGCACCAGCCGCGGGTGCTGCAGCTTCTTCATCAGGTTGGCCTCGGCCAGGAAGGCGCTGGGGGACATGCTGCCAGCCTTGAGGCTCTTCACTGCCACCTTCGTGTGCCCGTTGTACAATCCTTGGGGGAAAAACCAGGGAAAAACGGGATCCGGACACGGGGCGGGTGGGGATGGCGGGGCCAGCCGAGGAGGGCGGCGCCAGGGAGGGTCACAAGGAAAGGAGGAGATGCTGGAGGTTCCAAAAGTTGGGTGGGAGTCGGGAAGGTTGGGTGGAGATGGGGTTTGATGAGCCGAAAATGTTTGTTGTGGGATGGAGGGGAGCAGAGGAAGATGGAGGAGAGGGATGGAGGGCAAGGATGGAGGGCAAGGATGGAGGGAAGCAGGGAGAGATTGAATAAAGTAGGGAGGGATGGATGGAAGCAGGGAAGGATGGAGAGGAGGGATGGAGGGAAGTGAGATAGGATGGAGAGAAGAGATGGAGGGGAGCAGGGAGGGATGGAGGGAAAGAAAGGAAGGAAGGAAGCAGGGAAGGATGGAGGGGAGCAGGGCAGCCCCACCACAGCACTCAGGGATCAGGGTGGTTTGGTTTTTTTTGATTTTGTGGCTGGATCTGCCCCCAAACCCCCACAGCTGCTCCAGCACTCAAGGGACACTCCCAAGTGGGGACAAATCCAGCAGCTCTGCAGCTCCATGATGCCACATGTCACCCCTGTCCCCACCAGCGGAGCAGGGATCCAAGGATGGGAGGAAAGGAAATTTGGGCTGGGTTCTCCCTTCTTCCAGGACCTTCCAGTCCCACACCTTGGGCTGTGCTGGCTGCTCCGTGTGAGATCCCAGCTGGATTTTTCCCGGCTGGAGGATCCTACTGCTCTCTCTGGTGCCCCAGTTTCACCCTGACTCACCCATCCAGACCTCTCCGAACTGCCCCGCTCCCAGCTTCTCCACCAGCTTCAGCGACTCCCGCGGCACCTCCCACTCGTCCTGCCACCACGGCTTCTGCGGCTTCTGCGTCCGGCAGGGCTTGCCCAGGCGGCAGCAGAGCCCGTCGGAGCTGCCTGGGCCAGGGGGAAGCAGAGCTGGGCCAGCGCGGGGCACCCGGCACGGGCCAGGGCTGGGCTGGGGCTCGGGGAGCAGCGGGACCTCCTCATCCCATCCCATCCCATCCCAAAATCCCGTCCCATCCCATCATTCCGTCCCATCCTGTTCCATCCAGTCCTAGTCCATTCCCATTCCATCCACTTCTCATTCCCACCCTATTCTCGCCCCATTCCGACCTCATTCCCCCCCAGTCCCATTCCCATCCCATCCTGTCCAATCCCTGCCCCATTCCCACCCAATTCCCACTCCATCCCTGCCGAATTCCCACTCCATTCCCATTCCCCTCCATTCCCATCCCTTCCTATCCAATCCCTGCCCCATTCCCATCCCGTTCCCACCCCATTCCCGCCCAATTCCCGCCCCATTCCCATTCCCATCCCGCACGTGTGTAGTGCTGCACCAGCTCCCTGAGGCTGCCGAAGGGGTTGCGGGGGGAGATGTAGAAGCCGCCGCTGTCCAGGTTCCGGATCTTGTAGTGCTTCACCGTCTCTCCCTGTCTCTCATCCAGGTCCCGCACGGACAGCGAGTACGAGCCTGGGGACAGGGACACCCGTGGGACCCCAGAGCCCTCCCGTGTCCCCCCCCCCGAGCCCGAGGGAGCCGCGGGTGGCACCTTTGGAGGTCTCGCTCTCGCGGATGAGGAAGGAGCCGTGGGTGTTCCCCGAGGCCAGCAGCTGCCGCTCGGCGTCCTTGCGGCTGATGTTCTTGAAAAACCACCTGGGGACACGGGGCAGGGCTCAGGGGGAGCCCTTGGGGGTTTTTTTTTTTTTTGTCTTTCCCATTAATGGACACACACATTTAGAGAGTTAGGGAATTCCAGCTTGGGAATTCTTGTCAGGCCTGGATTTCTCCTGACTCTCAGCTCCATTCCCAGGCTGACAAGCTGACTGCAGCTTCAGTTAGGGAGGAGTCTCCCAGGGTGACAACATGGTGACAAACAGAGTGGAATTCATCACCAACATTAACCCCTGGTGTCTTTCCCGTGGGACACATCCTGAGGTGCTGTCCCAAGGATGTTTTTCCCAATTGTCCCATGAGCTCCTGTCCTGTCCTGGCTGCACTGACACACTTTAAATCCGGGCTGTCTGTACAATAAATTGGCCTTTTTTTCCCCAAAAAAAGTCCGTGTGTGTTGCTGTCCTTTCTCTCTCTTTGCAGCCGCAGCCACCACACCCATTCCCACCGGGACGCTGCCGCCCTGTCCCTACTCACGGCTCGGGCTCCAGGCTGTTCACCAAAGCCACGAAGTTGTGGGGGATCAGCCCCTCCTGGCCCGTGGTGAGCGACTGCGCCTTCCACCACTCCCCGTTCCTGCAAGGACACGGAGCAGTGAGACCCCCGCAGAGCCCGCAGGGACCCCCGGGAGGGCTGGGACACGGCCGGGATTCTCTCACTCTTCCAGCACTCGGAGCTTCTCCCCCTTGCGCAGCCCCAGGTCCCCGTCGTGCGTGGGCTCGTAGTTGTACAGGACCACCACCAGCTTCTCTGGAGGGACAAGAGGAGGGGCAGTGACCACTTTGGGGGTGGCAGTGACCACTTTGGGGGTGTCACAGCCCCCCCCCAAGCCGCAGCCGTGCCTCACCTTGCATGGGGGAGCGCGGAGGTGACGAGGACTCGTAGGACACCAGAGGGTCTTGAACCTCGGAGCCATTGCGGATCAGCCTCTGCCAGGGGACAGGAACCCCGTGAGCCCTCAGCTTGTGGGGTTTGGCCACCTCTGGGGGTGTTTGGCTACCGGGATTGGGGTGTGTGAGCCCCC
Organism: Sturnus vulgaris; assembly: GCF_001447265.1. The sequence continues at coordinate 696,474 of NW_014650664.1, forward strand.
CCTCACCTGGCGCTTGCTGTCGGGCTCGATGGGGTAATTGCAGTGCTCGCAAATGTCGATGTTCTCGATCCAGTCCTCGTCATAGTCCGAGCTGCAGCAGCAGCCCATGGTGGCTGTGGGGGACAGAGGTGACACAGGGAGCCTTGGCACCCTCATCCCTGCCTCTCCTCCTGCTCCAGTGCATCCCCATCCCTGCATCCTTCCATCCATTATCCCTCCACCCATCCACCTTCCCACACCACCTTGCCCATCCCAGCTCCTCAGCTGATCTCGGGACGTTCCCTGACTCTCTGTCACCAGCCTCATTTATCTTTCCTTCGTTAATTAAAACCACCGAAAGCAATTAGTCCCCAGCCTGGCAGTGCCTCCTGTGCCAGCTCCTCCCCACCGTGCAGCGCTGGGGCTGATCCCTGTGCTCTCCCCGCAGATAACAACCTCATTATTAATATCTCATTAGCAATTAATTCACTCCTGCAGCTCAGCTTTAACGAGCTTTGGCTGAGCAAAACGAGCTCCCCGATCCCAAAACCAATACCTGGGCTCACAGCTGGATGCGAGCACTTCCGAATTCCTTTTCCTACAAACTCCCATCCTAAACCCCCGCCCCTGGAACACCCTCAAGGCTCAGCCAGGGTGGCACCGCTGTCCCTGTCACTGCGGTGCCACCGATGCCACCAGCTCTGCGTGGGCTCACCCGGGCACCTCTGACTTTCCTGAGAGTGCTGAGCTTGGCAAAACCCCGGGAGCCGAGCGTGGGCTCCGGAAAAAGCTCTTGGGCAGAATCCCCCCCACCCACGGGGCCGGGATCCATCTCCAACCCCTCTCTAGGGGCCCTGCAGTGTCAGGGGGGTTTTGTCACCACCCAGGTGTGTCACCCCCGCCGCCAAACCCTGCTGGGAGGTGACAGCCGGGCCGTGCAGCTGCGAGGTCCCCGTGCACTGCCAGGGCTGGACGATGCTGGCATAGTTTTTTTTTTTTTTTTTTTTCTCCTGCCTGAGAGGCTGGGGTTTTCACCAGCACGCTCAAAAAATTTAAAAATTCACCTTTTCTCAGAGTGCCAAGGGGGACACAGCGGTGGGGGCTTGGTTTGAGCCTTGCAGGGGGTCCCTGAGAAGGGTTTGGGGTCCCTGAGGACGGTTCGGGGTCCCTAAAGGGGGTTTGGGGTCCCTGATGAGTGTTTGGAGTCCCTAAGAGGTTTTAGGATCCCTGACAAGGGTTTGGGGGCCCAAAGGAGGGTTTAGGGTCCCCAGAGAGTGTTTGGGATCCTTAAAGGGGGTTTGGGGTTCCCAGGGTGTTGCCAGCCCCCAATGCCACTCCAAGCCCCCCAACCTGCTCTTCCAGGTTTGATTTTCCATACCAGGAGCCACCTCCCTCAGGCCCGGAGGTGGCAGGGACACAAGGATTGTCGCCAGGGTGGCCAGAGGAGCAGGGATGGGTGATTCTGGCCAGGAGAACACTCAGAGCGAGGTCCCCATACCCTGCACTGCTGCTTCGGGGACTCAAAACCCATCCCGGTGCCTTCATTTCCTGGTGACACCCATTTGGGGACACTTTTTGGCACCCAGAAAGGGGTTTGGCCGCAGTGTAGGCAGGATGTTCAAACACAGATTTTCTTTTGCTGACTCTTTCCTCATAACTCCCAACACCATCAAGACTTCCTACACTTCAGCTGGTAGGCGGAAGAGTAAAAAATCCAAAATTCGTCAACATTTTCAGGACCTTTCTGAGCAGGACTCAGCTCAAACCCAGAATTTATGAAGAAGAACAACAGCAAAGTGCCCACATTTCTTGGCCAGAGCAAAGGGACAGCTGAGAAATCCCAAATCCATCCCCCTGACCCTATAGAGGAGCTCCCCAGAGCTTTTCAAACAGAGCAGAGCAGTGCCCGGAGCTGTTTTTTCCTCCCGGGGTTGAGTGAGGAGGGAGGTGCAGCTATTGTGCCTTTTTTTTTTTTTTTTTTTTTTTTTTTACAGCCCCAAGCCACAGCGTAATTTCCACCGAGCAGCAGCAGCCGTTTCACCTGCGCTCTGCCAGGGCCAGGAGGAAAAAAAAAAAAAAAAAAAAGGGTGTTTGAAGTCGAATTTTTTTTTTTTTTTTTTTTTTTTTTTTTGGTGGCTGCATCTGTGCAACCGAATTTCTTTGTGTGAAGGGGCCTGGCAGGGACGGGGGGGTATGAGGGTGCTCCCTGTGCGTGTCCAGGTGTCCTTGCCAGGTGTGTCCCCCTCTCCCTGATTTTTTGGGGGGGTTATTTTCTCTGGATTTGGAGCTCCTGGCTCCCTGTCCTGTGCTGTCCCTTCTGCCCACGTGGCCCTGGCCGGGTCCTGTTGGTTTGTCACCAGGGTGGGCGGGTGTGAGGAGCGCTGAAATCTGGGCTGACCCCATCCCTGCTGCTCTCCCAGGTTCACCTCTGTGTCCGTGAGCCAGCTGTGAGCCAGCTGTGAGCCAGCTGTGAGCCCTCTGGACCGACACCCAGCGCTGGCACAGCCTGGCAGTGACACCGGGGACAGTGTCCCCAAGGCTGCCACTGCAGCAGGGAGGTGTTTGCACTGAGCCAGCGCCAAAAAACGGGAATTTCTGAGCTCCTGAACCCCCCAAATTGGGCACCAGCCCTGAGGGACCGGCACCGAGATGATGTCTGGCCCTGGGGACAAAAGTCCAGCTTTGCCCTGGAAATGGGGGTTTGGGGAGAGCCCTGCGGGGTCCCCGGCGCTGCCACCCCCGGCAGGACCCCCAGGCTGGCAGGGGACATTGGGACAGCGCCTTCGCCCCCACCTGAGAGACCCCCAGAGGGATTTGGGGAGCCCAGCCTGGCTCCCCCCCATCCCCACCCGGCCTCCAGCGCTCTCACCCCTGCGAGAACAAACCCGGACCCTCATTTCCATCCCTGTCCTCGGGACACCCCTCAGCCCCCCTCAGCTGCTCCCCCAAATCCCACCTGGACCCGCAGCCCCTTCCCCCGGCTCTCACCTGGTGGCAGCGAGGTGAGGACCGGCCGCTCTCAGAGTCCCATGTCCCGCTGGGGCCGTGCCCGTCACGTCCTCCCCATCCCCCCGGGAGCTTTTGGGGTGCGCAGAGGAGCCCCCCGAGCTCTGCTGGGATCTTGAGGGGTTCACAGAGGAGCCCCCCCCGAGCTCTGCTGAGATCCTGAGGGGTGCGGAGAGACCCCCCAAGATCGAGTGGGATCCTGCGGGGTGAGCAGAGGTGCCCCCCGAGCTCTGGTGGGACTCTGGGGTGCCCAGAGGAGCCCCCCAAGATCGGGTGGGACCCTGTGGGGTGCGCAGAGGAGCCCCCCGAGCCCGGCTGCGCTGCCGCCGCCCGCTCCTGCTCTCCCCGCCTTGCCCCTGTTTCCTGCCTCATGAGCAAACTCAAGAGGAGCCCGTTCTCAGCTCGCTCCCGACCGCAAGAGCGAGTGACAAACCCCGATGGCTTCCTGCCATCCCCGGCCCCGCGGGTCGCCCCTGGGCGAGGGTGGGCGAGGGGACGCTGAGAGCCCCAGGCCGGTGGTGAGCAGGGGGTTGGCACCTGCTGCCACCACCCCTCGGTCCCCTGTGCTGTCCCCTCCCCGTGCCCTGCAGGGCCCTCGGTCCCTGCTGCCCCTCCCGCATCCCCAAATCCCCCTCGGTGTCCCCTCCTTGCACCCCTCGGTCCCTGTGCTGTCCCTTTCTGTCCCCTCCCCGCGCTCTGGGCTAGGCTGGCAGTGCCCTGCGGGACCCTCTGTCCCTGCTGCCAGCACCCCTCGGTCCCTGTGCTGTCCCCTGTGCTGTCCCCTCCCCGTGCCCTGCGGGACCCTCTGTCCCTGCTGCCCCTCCCTCACCCCCAAACCCCTCTCGGTGTCCCCTCCTTGCCACCCCGATGTCCCCTGTGCGCTTTGGACACATCCCGCAGCTCGCAGCCCGCGCTGTCACCTCCGTGTCACCTCCGTGTCACCTCCGTGTCACGGCGGATTTTGGGAGCCGCGGGGACAAGGGCTGGAGCTGAGGGGACACGCGATGCCCCTGCCGGGCTGGCAGCTCTGTTTTGGAGGCAGCTCAGAGCACGGCAACCACAGCAGCATTGTGTTGGCTTCTTTGATCGAACGTGAAGCCGCAGGGAACTCGGCGAGGCACGGGCAGGAAGCCCCGAGGTGTCGGGGTGGGGGTTGTGGCAGCTTGGGGGGCACATTCGGGTTTTCCTCGTGTCCTGGGAAGGAGAAACAGCCCCCCAAAAATGATCCCTGGGTCACCCCACAGCTTTCCTGGCGCTGTTTGCACTCGGGGTTCTGTGGAAGTCGCATCCCCCAAGTGGCACTTGGAGCTGTCACCCGCCCAAAAAAGGCCGAGGGACACATCTGGAAGGAAAAACCAGCAGCTGCCGCCCTCAGCTCCTTTTATTCTGCCTCAAGGGGCTGCTCCCCACATTTCCCATCGAGCTTGACCTCATCATCCTCGGGGCCAGGCCCCAAAACTCCCCGTGCCCCGTGGGGACAGTGACATTCCCGTGTCATTCCCGTGCCATCCTCATATCATTCCCGTGTCATTCCGGTGACATTCCCGTGCCATTTTCGTGCCATTCCCGTGCCACTAAGGCTTGGCATCACCCTGGAGGGGCAGCACCGCCCGCCCCGAGTCCTGAGGAATTTGGGGAGGGGATCTTGGAGCCCCCAAACCCCCCCGGGCTGCCCGCGGGAGTGGCTCAGCAGAGGGAGAAGCGCCGGGAGTTGATGTTCATGCGGGTGACGCCGATGTGCTTGAGCGGCGTGGAGAGCAGGAAAGCGGCCTTGGGGGGGATGGTGCAGAGCAGATCCGAGTCTTCCTCGCAGCCCTCGAGGCCGAAGGTGGCGTCGTCCAGCATCTCCTTGTGCTGGTGGCAGGCCTGCTCCACCTTCAGCCGGTGCAGCCGCGCCCGCAGCCGCATCAGCTGCTGCGCCAGCCGCTGGTCCAGAGCCTGCATGTCCCGCTGGGGGGGAGAAGGGAACCGGGATGCAGCGGGGATTGGGCTCGGCCAAGGCACAAACCCCGCGATCAGCCCGTGGTGCCAGCGTGGGCACGGTCACAGCTCGGGGACAGCGCGGGTTGTGCTGTCTGTGTCACCCCCGGTGCAGCAGGAGGGGGTGACAAGCGCTGAACCCCTCAAGGCCACGACCCCCGGTGCGGGGTCAGGGGCAGAGCCACGGAAAAATCTTGGGGAAAATGCGTGTACAAGCAGCAAAGCGAGCAGAGGAGCTCAGATCCTGCCCCTGCCATGTCACGGTGTCCCCATCCTTGTCCCCGTCCTACTCACCAGCTCCGTCCTGAGCCACTCCAGAGCCGCCTCCATGGTGGCAAAGCCACAAACGCCACGACCCTGCTGCTCCTCGGGGTGCCCGGAGCTTTGAGGTGCCCCCCAGGTGCCCCCGGGGGTCCGAGCCCCCCAGCGCTGCCCCCTGACCCGAGCTTCCCACTCCAGGTACGAGGGTCTGCGCGTCTGCAGCTTCAGCTTGGCCGTCAGCGCCTTCACGCTGTCCAGGTTCTCCTGCTCCCAGGTGGGCTCCTCCTCGCCCAGCTCCTTGAATTTCAGCTGGCTCAAGGCCATGGTGGGACAAGCAAAGTCCCCCCCCCCAAAATCCCCGCTGATCGCTGCCCTCTCAGCACCTCCCTCTCCGCGGGGAAATGAAGCCCCCCCACCCTGATCACGACCACCCACCCACTCCGTGCCCCAGCTGCGCCGGGTTCCCGGCTATTTATCCACCCCTTGAGGACAAATCCGATGGGCAGGGATTTCCTTATCCAGAGTAGTGCAAAGGAGGAGGGTTTTTTTTTTGGTTTTTTTTTTGGCTTGTTGTGTTTGGGGTGGTTTTTTTTGTTTGTTTTGTTTTTTTCCGTTTCTTTTCTTTTTTAACATCATTGTCTCCGCTTGGGAGGAGACTTCGCGTTCCCGGACGGAGCCTTCACCGGGCACGGAGGAGCGGGAATGATTTATCCCCCGGCTCAGCCGCTCCCCCGCCCTTTGGGGGGGCCCAAAAAAAGCCCAAGGAAGGAAAAAGAAACGAGGGGGGTGGGGGGTGCCCACGGGGGGCAGCCGGGGTCCCGCACCCGGACGGGACCTTAAGGTGGAACCGCCTCCGGATCCGTCCTGTGCCACCTCCTCCCTGCCCGGGGGGCTCCAGGGACAGCGGAGGTGGCTCAGGGGTCTCACCTGTGTCCCCCGGCTGTCACCTGCCCCGTGGGTCCCCTCCAGCCCCGCTCCCAGAGTATCCCCCAAATTCCCCGCCTGCTCCCCCCGCGCTGCTCTCGAGTTCCGTTGTCCCCTCGCGTGTCCCTTCACACGGGTCCCCAGTGTCCCCTCGCTGTCGCAACGCACGCAGTGACCCCCCAATCCCCCCTAGCCCCAGCCCCGGTGTCGCCGCGTCCCTCCGGACCGGGCCACCTTAAACCCGACATCCGCCGGCCGGGCCGGGCCGGGCTGTGCGGGGACATCGCCACCCCCGCCCCCGCTTCCACCCCGAGCTCCCCGAACTCCTGCACCCCCAAATCCCCGCCCGAGCACCCCGAGCTCCCCGCTAATGCCCCGCTGGCACCTCGGGGTCCCCTCCTTGCACCCCAAGACTCCTGGTGCTCCCCCCCAATCCCCTGCTTGCACCCTGAGACTCTTCCTTGTGCTCCAAGGTTCTCTGCTTGCATCCAAAAATTCCCGCTTGCACCCCACAAGTCCTCTCCTTATGGCACTCTGAGGTCCCCTGCTTACACCCCGAGTGTCCCCCGAGGTCCCCACCTGCCCCCCGCCCGAGCAGGTAAGCAGAGCGGTGACCGGGGCAGGATCACCGCCACCCATCCACCTTCCTCCTCCTCCTCCTCCTCCTGGCCGGTCCCCAGCCCCGGCGGTGGCTTTGCGGACCCCGGCAGCCGAGCCGGTAACGGGGCCGGTAACGGGGTGCAGCTCCAGCAGGGCAGGGAAGAACCGCTCGCTGCTCGCTGCAATCCCATTCCCTCCCAAAAAAATCCCGTCCAGCACAGCCGGTACGGGGGAGACTGGAGCCAGCTCAGCCCCTGTGCCTCAGTTTCCCCATTGCCTGGTGCTGGGAGTGTCGCCCTGCCGCGCTCTGGAGGTGACAGTGCCAGCACGGACAGGGGACAGCCCGCGTGACGCGCAGGGAAGGGAAGGGAAGGGAAGGGGTTTCCAGGCGGGCCGAGAGCTGCAGGATTTCCCCTTTCTCCCTCTGCTCCCTCCCCGCGCCGGGCAGAGGCAGCGCCCATGGAGTTCTCGGAGCTGATCAAGACGGCGACAGTGGAGAACGTGCTGCTGTCGCGACAGGGGCTGCCCGCGGTGCGGGGCACCCTGTGCATCACCAGCCACCACCTGCTGCTCTCCTCCTGCCCCCGCGGCGACCTGGAGCTCTGGCTGCTCATCCGCAACGTGGACGCCGTGGAGAAAAGGTGGGGTTGTCCCCAGGGCTGTCCTTTCCTGCCACCTTCCTGTCACCCTGTCTGAGCTGGGGGATCCCCCCCCCCCGTTCCCCCGGTGGGCACCCCACGGGCACCGCGCTGCCCCGCCCAGCCGTGGCCTTCCTCTTCCTCCCGGCTCTCCGCGGCACGGCGGGCATTGACCTCCTCTCGTCCTCAGAGTGCAGAATTTAGGCTGGTACCAGGCTGGGACTGGCGGCTCCCTGCGGGACACCAGGTGTGGCTTTTTTGGCTTTCTTGCCTCTGCCACCCACCCACCGTGCCCCATCCTGGCTGCGGTGGCAGATGAGAGCCTCAAGTCCGGCACAGCCGAGGGGGGAGAGGGCAGCTGGGTGCTGTCTGTGTGTCCCCAAGTGTCCCCTCCAGGCAGCCCTGACCCCCACTCCGACCTCCCGCAGGATCTCCGGCTCCTCCGGCACCATCACTCTGCGCTGCAAGGACCTGAAGGTGCTGCAGCTGGAGATCCCGGGCATGGAGGAGTGTCTGAACATCGCCAGCTCCATCGAGGTGAGCTCGGCCGGCGAGCAAAGGCTTGGCCGGGGGAAAAAACGCTGCTGTGTTTGCTCTGGCTCTGGCATTAACTGGGTAAACACCCAGCTCCGGCTGCGACACGGGGCCAGCGCTCCGCTCCGTGCCCGGTGTCCCTGACACGGGGATGGCACACGGGGACAGCGCCAGCGCTCTGCTCCGTGCCCGGTGTCCCTGAGCGGCTCTGTCCCTGTCCCCGCCGCAGGCTCTCTCCTCCGTGGACTCGGTGATGATGATGTACCCGTTCTTCTACCGCCCGCCGAGCCTGCGGCTGCAGCAGGGCTGGCACCGCTTCCCCCTCGAGCGCTTTTTCCAGCAGCTCTCCTCTCAGGTGAGCCCGGCCCGAGGGACCCGAGCCTTCCCCTCCCCCGGGCCGGGCTCGTCGCTGATGTCGCCTCTCCCCCAGACGAGCCAGTGGCGGCTGAGCACCGTGAACCGGGATTTCAGCGCCTGCCCCTCGTACCCTCCCGCCGTGATCGTGCCGGCGGCCGTGGGCGATGACACGGTGACCAAGGCGGCTCGGTTCCGGCAGGGCGGGCGCTTCCCCGTGCTCAGCTACTTCCACCCCAAAAACGGCACCGTGAGTCCTCCCCCCCCTCAAGGGGCAGGGGGGTGGGAGCCCCCCGTGCCTCTGCCCATGTGCTGTAGGAAAAGGGATTCTGTCTTCAGAGAATTCCAGAATTAGGTTGGAAAGGATCTTGGAGATCATCCAGTGCCACCCCTGCCATGGCAGGGATACATCCCACTGTCCCAGGCTGCTCCAACCCGGCCTGGGACACTTCCAGGGATGCAGCAGCCACAAATTCTCCGGGAATTCCATCCCAGCCCCTCCCCACTCTCGCAGGGAACAATTCCTCCCCAACATCCCACCCAAATCTCCACTTCTCCAGTTTGAAGCCATTCCCTGTGTTCTGTCCCTCCATCCCTTGTCCCCAGTCCCTCTCCAGCTCTCCTGGAGCCCCTTTAGGCCCTGTGAAACTCTCTAAGGTCCCCCTGGAGCTTTCTCTTCTCCATTCCCAGGCCCTGCTCCGCAGCAGCCAGCCCCTGACAGGTCCCAACCGCCGGCGGTGCCGAGAGGACGAGAAGCTCTTGGGGACAATCCTGGACGAGGGTGAGCGAGGTTTCATCATCGACACTCGCTCGGCCCAGGCGGCCAAGCAGGCACGGATGAGCGGCGGCGGCACCGAGCCCAAATCCTGCTACCCGCACTGGAGGAGGCTGCACCGAGCCCTGGAAAGGTGAGGGCTGGGTGATGTCGCCTGTGTGCCACCACTGTGGGGACAGGGACAGTGCCACCGAGCCCCCCACACCTCCGTGCCCTTGCCCAGAGGCCGCCCGCTGCAGGAGAGCTTCATCAGGCTGGTGGAGACGTGCACGGAGCCCTCGCTGAGCATGGACCGCTGGCTGGCCCGGCTGGACAGCAGCCGCTGGCTCAGCCACGTCAAGGCTGCCCTGAGCACGGCCTGCCTGGCTGCTCAGTGCCTGGACAGGTAAGGAGAGCTGCACCTTCACTTTTCCCATTGCCCAAGACGCCACCAGTGTGGCCCAAAATCCAGGTGTCACCCCTGTGGTCGCCACGGCAGGGAGGATTCCAACGTGCTGGTGCACGGGGCGGAGGGGACAGACACCACGCTGCTGGTGACAGCGCTGGCCCAGCTCATCCTGGACCCGTCCTGCCGCACCCTGGAGGGATTCCAGGCGCTGCTGCAGCGGGAATGGATCGAGGTGAGAGGCGCAGTGCTGAGGAGGGTGGGGATGCCAGCCTGGCTGGGTGCCCTCACGCCGTGTCCCCGCAGGCTGGGCACCCCTTCCACCTGCGCTGCGCCCGCTCCGCCTCCTCGCACGCCCGAGGGAAGCAGGAGGCGCCGCTTTTCCTCCTCTTCCTCGACTGCGTGTGGCAGCTGAGCCGCCAGTTCCCCTTCTCCCTGGAATTTGGGGAGCAGCTGCTCCTCACCCTCTTTGACAACGCCTACGCCTCCTCCTATGGCACCTTCCTGTGCAACAACGAGAAGGAGAGGTGGGTGTGGGGGCACAGCCACGGCCACCACCCTGCAAACCCCTCCTGGCTGTAGTTTAGGTGACACCAAACCCTGTTGGGGGCTGAAATTTGTGCCTCCTGTCCCCCCCCAGGAGCCTGTGTAAGGTGAAGGAGAGCACACACTCGCTCTGGGCCTGGCTGAACCAGCCTGAGGAGAAGCACAAATTCCTGAACCCTCTCTACTCACACAACCCCTTGGTGATCTGGCCCTCCGTGGAGCCCCAGAGCATCCAGCTCTGGCAGGGTGAGCAGGATCCTCCCAAAATCTGCCCTCAGCTCCCAGCTGGGCTGGCTCAGGGGAAGCTGCTCTGCCTTTGCCTCTCTGACAGGGCTGAAATAAAACCCAGCCCCCTTCTCTCCCAGGTTTATTCCTTCGTTGGATCCGTCCTTCCCAGCACCTGGATGAGGCCTGGGCAGAGATCCAGAGGTTGGTGGAGGGAAACAAGTCCTCCATCAAGGAGAGCACAGGGAAAAGGCTGAGCCAGTCCCTCCCTGAGCCCACTGCTGGGACAGAGAGTGGAAAATGAAGAGGGGACAGTTGGGTCCCCGTGGATCTGGGACAAGGTGACACTGGATTTTCCCATGGGAAGGGCTGTGCAGGACACAGACCCCATGGACAGCTCTGGGAGAGGGCACAGATCCCCTTTCCCAGCCTGAGTTTGTTTCAGTAAATCTCTCTCCCAGCCTTTGCCTGTGTCCTGCTCTTCCATAGGGAAGCTGCTCCTTCCCTCTGGGCTCTCAGCAGTGCCTGTGGATGGCTCTGGAGCTAAAGGACAGCAGATCACACGAAAAAAAACAGCAGATCACAGGAAAAACCACAACAGGACACACTAAACCAACATCCCCCCACAAACTCACAAAAGCAGCCTCAGTGTCGTGCCAGCAGCTGCGAGCCAGGAGCCAGCCTGGGAATTGTGCCCTTGAGCCCAATTTTGAGGAAGGAAAGAGATAAAAAAAACCAAAAAAAAACCAAAAAACACCTCTCTGGAGAGACAGGAGGGTGGGAGGGTGAAGATCTGCAGCACAAGCTCCTAGGGCAGGAAATAACTGTTCCATGAGGAAAGCTGGCTCGGGGTCAGCCCAGCAGATAAACAAAGCAGCAGGGCCAGGAGCGTGCGTGGCAGCTGGAAAACAATTCCTGGCTGCTGCACTTCCAGCCTTTTCACACTTCAGGGCTGGGCCTGAGGCTGTGGAGCCTCCCTGGGATGGAGTTCATGGAGGGGCAGAGGTCCCAGGAGGAGCAGCACTGCTCCATGGGTGTGGAGCAAAGCACTGACAACCGAGCTGGGAAAACAAAGTCCTTGGGTTAATTTTGGTTCAGATAGAGGAAAAAAAAAAAACCAAACTAAAAAAACCCCCACAGAGGTGGTTTTCCTTGTGTTTAGAAAAGATTTCTATTTATTTCCTCTTTTTTTCCCCTCCCCTGATTTATAAATATGCCCAGCAGGCAGGCAGCCAACCCAGTTCCCTTCACTCTTCTTCCAGTAAAAACCATTCCTGCCCTTTGCTTGAGTTCCCACTTCCCCAACTCCCCACAGCCCCCAAAAATCGCTGCCAAAAATAACTTCAGGCCTTTCCAACAGTCCTGTGCTGGAGCCCATGGACTGGGCAAGGTGTTGGAGAAGGGAAAAGAAGAGGAGAGAGGAGAGGGAAATTCTCCTTTCAGGCTTCAAACTCGAACTCGAAGTACTGGGGATCGAAGTAGTGGATGCGGACGTAGCCATCCTCACCCCCACTGCTGTAGCTGCAGGGAGGAAAGGGAAAAGTCAGGAATGCTGCTGGGAGCAAAGAATGGGAAGTCTGGCCTCACCACCCCCTCCTGAAACTCACACAGGAATCACAAAGTGGGGGGAAAAAAAAAAATTATGTGGCCAAAGTGTGGGGCAGAGTGTGAGTGAACCCCTGGGCTGGCTCAAAATGGGAGAATTCAGGTGCTGGTTCCATTCCCACCACAGAAACCCTGTGAGTGTGGTCATATCCCAATTAAAAAGTGGGATTGGGTGGTCTGGGGACACTGCAAGATCCCCAGGGAGCCTCTCACCTCTTCCCATCAGGGTGGAAGGCGACGCTGTTGATGGGCCCGAAGTGCCCCTTGACTCTGCCAAACTCCTCCTCAAAAGCCAAGTGGAAGAACCTGGCAGGAGGAAGATTTAAATTGTCACAAAACCACAGAACGCTCAAAAAATAAAAACAACAAAAAAAAAAACCTCAAGGGCTTCTCCAGCACTGCCAACTTCCCCAAAGGAAGGGAAATGCAATCCTTGGGATGTCAGGAGTGCTCGGGCTGAGGATCCAGACCAACCTGGCCTCAAATTTGCCAATCCTGGTGGAGGTCGTGGTCACATCCATGGCCTCCTGCCCTCCACCCAGCACCACCTGCAGGAGAGAGAAACCAGAGAAATCCCAACCCTTCAGTGCTTCCCTCTGGGATTTAGGGAATCCCGGGATCACTGAGGTTGGAAAAGACCTCCATGATCGAGCCCAACATTGATCCCCACCTTGAAACCAGTTTGGAGCAGTGAGTGCCAGGTCCAGAGGTTCCCTGGACACCTCCAGCACTTCCCACTAATCCCACAAATCCATCAGCAGCCCTCCAACCCTCAGAGGAATTCCCACCTCCCTGACACATTTGACCAGAGAATACAAAACTTTGTTCCCAGCGTGCCAGCAAAATTCCCCAGGCTCATTCCCCAAAATTCCAAAATTCCCCAGGCTCATTCCAGAGCCCTGGTTTTAGGCTGGCCTGGGAACACCCCCAATGCAGGAATCCCAGGATTAGTCTGGATCAGATTGAGCTGAGGAAGCTCATCCTTACGTGGTCAAAAATGGGGGAAAGAGCAGCAGAGTTCACCGGCCGCTCCGTCCGGAACGTCTTCAGGTGCTCCAGGGATGTGCAGTCAAAGAGCTACGAGGGAAAATTAATGAATTAACTCATGAATTAACTCTCACAGCTCCAGCTGCTGGGCCTTATCTGCATGGATGGATGGATGGATGCTCCCTCTGCAAGTTCAAATCCCAAAAATATCCCCCCAGAAAGGGAATTATTTTGCTTTCCAGAGGTGGCAAACTGGCAAAAAAAAAAAATTCCTTTTCAATGCCTGGCTCTTAACTTAGCACCTCTCCTTCCTCATTGAACATTCCCAAGGTACAAAACCCCCTCTGAGCTGAGATCCTGCCAGGGGATCTCCAGAGGTTGCTGGAAAAGCTCACCTTGGCTGTGTTATCCTTGGAAGCTGTGATGAACATGGTCATGTCCCGGGAGGTCTGGATGTCGTTGATTTGCTTGGTGTGCTCCTTGATATTCGACAGCTGCTCCCCTGACTGGAGGGGAAGAGGAATTTTCAGGGAGCTGGGAAGTGATTCCCTCATTAAAAACAACATGGAATGGAATCCTGGAATGCTTTGGGTGGGAAGGGAATTTAGGAATGGATTCAGTTCCACATCTCTGTGCTGTGTCAATTCCAGCCTGGCTCAGGGGAGCCTCCTGAATATTAAAATGAATATTTAAATTCTCCTTGCTGAAACTGCTGTTTGCAGCCCCAAACCCCACATTCCAGCCCTGATCCCCCTGGGAATGCTGCTCCAGCCTCCCCCAGGCCCTGACCTTGGCACTGAACTGGTTGAGCTCCCCGTTCTCATGGCCAGCAATGATGAACTCCCCGAGCGGGCCCCACACGGCGCTGGTGATCTTGGAATCGCTGCAGGGAATCTTCATGTAGGGCTCGTTGTTCTCTGTGGGATGGAGGAATGAGGCAGCCCAGGGGGACTGGAGCCAGCATTCCCAGCCCCCTGAGATCCCAGGGGCAGCTCACCAATCTGGCTGGGGTCCCTCAGGTCGAAGAAGCTGACGAAGCACTGGTATCCCATCTGCTTGTCCGTGGAGAACATGATGATGTTGCCTCCAAAGTCGAAGCCACACGTCCTCACGGCCGAGCTGGTCTTCACCAGGGCCAGCTGCTTCCCTGGGAGCAGCACAGGAACGTTGGGATCATTGGGAAAGGAGGGCAGGGACAGCCAGAGGGGCTGGGAGCCACCGCTGATCCACTCGGGAATCACTGCAGGCTTTCCCAGATTTTAGCGTGGTTGGAAGAATGGAATGAGTTGGGTTTGGCTTGGAAGAATGGAATGGGTTGGGTTGGAAAAATGGAATGAGTAGGGTTTGGGTTGGAAGAATTAAATGATTTGGGTTTGGATTGGAAGAGTGCAATGGTTTGGGGTTGGAAGAGTAAAATGAGTTGGGTTTGGGTTGGAAGAATGGAATGAGTTGGGTTGGAAGAGTGGAATGGTTTCCAAGCTTTTACCAAGGAGTGGTTTGGGTTGGAAGAGTGGAATGATTTGGGTTGGAGGAGTGAAATAGTTTTCCAGCTTTTCTCATGGAATAGTTTGGAAGCCTGGAATAGTTTGAATTGGAAGACTGGGATGTTTTTCCAGCTTTTAGCAAGGAATAGTTTGGGTTGGGAGAATGGAATGGATTTCCAGCTTTTCTCATGGAATAGTTTGAGCTGGAAGAATGGAATGGGTTGAGTTTGGATTGGAAGAATGGAATGGTTTTCCAGCTTTTCTCATGGAATGGGCTGGGCTGGAAGAGACTTAAAGCTCTCCCAGCCCTGGGCAGGGACACCTCTGGAAGAATTCCTTCCAATATCCACCCAAAACACCAGTGGGAGCCATTCCCTGTGTCCTGTCCCTCCATCCTTGTCCCTCTCCAGCTCTCCTGGACTTCCCCAGCCTGGCTCTGTGTGGGGATGTCCCCAGGCTCAGGAGGTGTCCCCAGGGGGAATTTGGGAATGGCCTCACCTGTCTCACAGTCCCAGAGACGACAGCTGTTGTCTGCAGAGCCCGTCAGGACGTGCCTGGTGTCCCCTGGGCCACCAGTTAAGGGAATTTCAGCCCCAAATTCCACAGGCTGGGCACCCAGGGAGTGTTTCTGCACAGGATTAAAATGGGATTTTTTGGGGAAAAATCCACCCCAGGAAAGGCAATGCAGAGCCCACTGCAAAATCCCACAATTTTCCCGTGAAATTTGAAAGAAAATGCTCAGTTTTAAAAAGGGATTTTTCTGCAAAATCCACCCCAGGAAAGGCAACAAGTTCCCACTGCAAAATCCCACAAAGTTCTCATGAAATTTGAAACAAAAGGCTCATTTTCTTGCATTTAAGTAATTTTTCCACACTTTTGTCTCTGCTGCCCGTGGAAAATCTTCCCAAACATCCAAGAAAGCAGCACAAAGCACAACAAATCCAAAAATCCATTGGGATTTTATCCCAAATCGCAGCAAGGCAGGAAAATCACCCAAAAGATAAGGAAAAGAAGAGGCAGCAGCAGAGTGAAATGTTCCTCTTTGAGAGGAAAATGAGGAGCAGGCGGGAGGAACCAGCGGGAATGAATCAGCCACTAAAATATGGGATTAAACCGGTTTTTGGGATCAAAGGATACAGTCGGCATCCACACACCACACAGCTCCCGTGTGCCCATTGTAGGTTCCCAACCTCTCCCCATTCACCGAATACCAAACGTTAACAATCTGCGAGGAGATTAAAAAAAAAAAAGATAAAAAAATTAATCAACGATCAGCGCGTTAATTACGGCGCGTTAATTACCTGGGGTGGGGAGCACTCACGGGATCTTTGGCCACGGTGAAGAGCAGGTCTCCCTCGCGGTTGTATTTGATCTGCGTGATGGAGCGCTCATGGCCCTGCAGCAGGATCGGCTTCTGCAATTAACGATTAAATAATAAATGAGCGACGGGAGGAAAACGCGGCTGAGGCCGGGGAGCGAGCGTGGCCCCCGGTCCGGGACTCCTGGGACGCGGAGGGGCGGCCAAGCCACAGGACCGGGGACGTGGAGCCGCTAAATCATCGCTGGCGACCACAAACCGCGACCCCCGCGCCCGCGGCGATCTCGCTCTCACCATGGCGGCCACGCTGAGGCGTGAGGGGGGCAGCACTTCCGGGTTGGAAGCGGAAATACGTCACCGCCTCAATAGCAACAGAGAGACTTCCGGGTAAACCAGGAAGTGCTACGGCGTCGCCATGGCGACCCTGGGTAAGGGGAGAGCGATGGCGGCGGGGAGGGTTTGTTTGGGGAAGGGGGAAAGCGTGGCTGGGGGGGCGCTGAGGGGCTGTGAGGGCTCAGGGGAGGTTGTGGAGAAGGGGTCGGGCTGCGACCGGGGCAGGGCTGCGAGCACGGAGCGGGAAGGAGTTTAGGGATCGTCCCGGCTCCAGCGGGGGCTGCTCCGAGCTCCCTCCGGGCCGGCTTTGGGCACTCCCAGCCCGGGCCGCGGCTCTGAGCAGTTCCCGCTGTTATAAATGAGAAACAAAGGTCTCGATATTCAACAAAATTTAGATTATTTTATCTGATACAGACGGATCAAGCGGCACTGAGGAAGGTGAGGGGTCACCGCCCGCTCCACCGAACCTTGGTTTGCAGCCTTTTCTTATACTGTGGTTTCTCATAATCAATAATTTTTGGTTTTTTGCTGTCATAATTTTGCCAGGTGAGCAATAAACATCGAATAAACATCCTTACACAAATTCACAGAGTCTCCAGTGATAGTCAGGCTCACAGATAACCACCAGCGAAATCTGGAAGTCTGGTTTTTGTATTTAGGCAGCATTGATCAAACAAAGGCAGGACGGACTATGGGGAAATCTAATTTTGCAAGCTGATAGTAGATACAACTTACCCGCAAAACATAATATCCACAACAAGGTGATTAAAACCACAATGATTTAATTACATAATTTCCTTTACCTCGTGCTCGCGCTTCACTTCAGACCTCGGTATTGTGAATTATAAGGACGCGGATATTTTAACAATGATCTCACCGCTGTTCCGCAGGGCAGGGCGCGGCTGTGGCGCTGGTGGCCGCGCTCTGGGGCACCAGTGGCCCCTTCCTGAGGGTGGCAGCGGCCACCACGGAGCAGCAGCCGGGCCGGGGCCGCCTGGGCCAGCTCCTGGCAGAGCTGCGAGTCCTGAGCCTCAACCGCAAGGTGAGAGCCCGTGTCCAAATAACCCGTCAGTGATCGGTGCACTGGCTTGTGCATGGCGGTGTTAATCACGAAAAATTAATACCATCATGGTAATCGGTAATTAATACCATCGCGTTTTGTAATCCCATAATAATAATTAATACCTTACCATTTTGGTATGGCACAATTGATAATTTTAATTTTTTTAAACTGCATTTTTATATAGTATAATCCCTCAGTTTATATATGCACTGTATCACTTATATTTAAATAGTAATGTGATAAATATATTATAACACAGGCCTTAGCATAATATTAAAATAAAGACTGTTATAAATAACAAATTATTGGCTTTTGCATGTTGTTATTAATCACGAATATTTTGGCATGGTACAATTTTTATAATTCCCTTTGAACTGCTTGTTGGTATAATAGAATCTGTCAGTTTATGTATGCACCATGAAACATATATAAATAGTAGTGTGATAAATACATTATATCAAATGATGAATAATAATATGCAAAATCTAATATGTAACAGGGAAAGCCAATGATTACAAAGTTATTTATAAGAACCCTCACCCAGATTTGTGTTTTCCTGCAGTACCTGGTGCCCTTCCTGCTCAACCAGGCTGGATCCCTCCTCTTCTACCTCACCTTGGCCTCCACAGGTCAGTCCCTGCTGCTTTTTTGGGGGTGGGTTTATGGGATTTTTGGCAGGATCAGAGCTGTGGGTCGGTGACTGAGCCAAACACCAAACAGCTCCTTTGGAATAATCAGAAATAAATCAAATTTCTCCATTTTGAACTTGTATTTCAGACCTGTCCCTGGCAGTGCCACTCTGCAACTCCCTGGCTTTGATTGTGACCTTGGTGACTGGGAAAATCCTGGGAGAGGACATTGGTGGGAAAAGTGAGTCCCTCTTCCAGCATTTCCTCAAGAAACCAGCTTTGATTTGATTGATATGATTTTATTTGATTTATAATGTGGGGGCTCTGCTCTGAACACACCAAACACCCCACAAGGCTTTGGGGTCAGAGCAGCTCTGGCTGCAGGACCTAAAAGGGAATTGAAACAGATTTTTGGCCTGGGCTGGTAAATTTAAAGCCTGTTTTAAGCTTTAAGAGTTTATAGGCTTGAGCTTTTCTCTCAGGAGATATTTAACTGAATAAAAGGTTTTGGAATAACTGAACCCTGAATAAAATGCCCACCATGGAAAAGGAGTGGCCTCAAAGCCTCCAAATGTCAACCCACCCTACTCAGGTGCAGGAAAAAACAGGAAATTGGAAAGTTTCAAAGTCCAGGAGCTGGGAAAGAAACCTGAGGTTGTTGTTTTGAGGATAATTCCCACTTTCTGCCTTTCTCTCCCCCAGGAGCTGTGGCAGGAATGCTGCTCACCATGCTGGGAATCTCCCTGTGCGTGGCTGGGGCCTGAAGGAGCAGCAGAACCTGATCCAAGGCTCCTCCCCTCGTGGCTGAGGGGGCTCCAGGCTCAGTTTTGGGATGGTAAAATCCATGGATGGCATTCCCTGAGTGCCAGGGTGGCACCAGGCCCATCCCAAGGACAGCCAGTTCTGTGCCTGAAGGGATTTTTGGTGGCTGTTTTGGGACCACAATGGTTAAACTGACCTGTTAGTACTGGAGGGATAAGAAATAGTTAATAAATTATCCAGCTTTAATAAATTATCCAGTGTGACTTCCTGGCACTGATGGATTTTTGATTACCCCAAACCTTTCTGACCACCCCAAAACCCTTCAAGCAGCCCCTCACTGAGCCCAAAGTCCTCTGCCAAGCCCAAACCAAACCCTTCCAGCCACCCCAAACCCACCTGAGCACCCCAAATCCACCTGAGCACCCCAAACCCTCCCTGCTGAGCCCAGCCCAATTTCCATGGATGCAAACCCAGCAGCAGGAAATTGTGGCCACATCCAACACCCTCAGAGCATCAGGAACCACAGGGTTCTTTAATCCTCCAGGATTTGATCCCGGCACAGGAGCAGCCAGCAGGATTTATGGATCAGCATTGTCACCCCCCGGCATCATTTGGGAAGTCCTAAAGGTCCTGTCCTGTCCTGGACAAACCCACTGGACACCTCAGCCATGGACCCACCTGGCTCTGCCCAGGAGAAATCAGGAAGCCAGGCAGGAACAGCTTCAGCATCAGGAAAAGTTTTGTTGTTTTGGGTTTTTTTTTTTTATTCCCAAACAATAAAAATAATTCCAGAACAGAAGGATCCACATCTGCAGTGTCCACACAAGGGTCAGGGCAGGGAACCACAGCACCACGTGGGAAGTCCCTTTTCTGAGGGACCTGGAATGTCCCTGAGCTGAAGGAATTGACAAAGCACCAGGTCCTTTCCTGGCTCTGCCCCAGGAGAAAATTCCCAGAGTCAGAGGAAAAGCAGGAATGAGCCTCATCCCAAGGATCAGGCAGGAATGAGCCTCATCCCTCCCTCCCCACCTGCACAGGAACTCCTCCCCACTCAGCACTTCAGTATTCCCAAAAATCCACCACGTGGAGATCCTGGATATTGCAGAGCCATCCCAAACACGGATTCCCACATGGAATCCACACAGTTCTGTGGGAAGGGCTCATTCCTGCAGGTCCCTGCTGCCTTCGGCCATTCCAGCACCAAAAGCACCAGCTGGAAGTGAAAATCCTTTTTCCACTTGGATCAGCCAAGGAAAACAGGGATCACGTGGGATGGATCCCTGCAGGACACACCACAACCCCCCTGGCTGATGATGTTTGATCCTGCTTGGATCAAATATCCACAAAAGGATTTTCTTCCCACGTTTTTCTAGAGTGAGAAACATCCCAGGGATGCCACTGTCACATCAGGACTTGTGCTGCTGCTCCAGAGCTTCTCCAAACCAATCCAAGAACTCAGGAATTCCAGAGTGGTTGGGAATTCCCAATTTCTGTTTCAGCATCAGGAACTGCGAGAGAGAGAGAGAGAAAACCAAGCAGTGGTGATGGAATCCCTGTCACATCCACCCCAAATCCCTGGGAAATGGAATGCAGCCCATCCCAGAGATGTTTGGGAAGAGGCAGGAGCAGCCCTCACGTGTTTCCTGCTGGCAATGGCCTGTTGGATCCACAGCAGCTCCATCAGGAGATGCCTCCTGTGGGATTGTAGCTCCGAGCGGGAAAGGCCCTGCAGGTCCGCTGGGATTTCTGCCAAAAAAATGGGAGAAAAACGAAAAATTCCGGATTGTGGGAGAGCTGTTCCAGCTTTGCCAAGATATTCCTGAGGTTTTGTGTCCCTTACCTGGGCTGGCTCCGAGGTGGCTGCTGTCCCATTCCGAGGTCACGCTGTCGTTGTCCCACTCCTGGCTCAGGGCTCTTCCCTCCTTTCCCAGGCTTTTATCAGCACCAGACCCCAAATTTGGGGGTTTTGGGGGCTTTGGGGTTGTCCCACTGGGCAGGGGGGCTGAGGAGGGGATGTTCCCAAAGTTCCCAGCCCGTTCTGCTCCAGGGGGATCCGGCTTCTCCGGGGTTTTTTTGGGAATGGTCTCATCCTTTGCAGCCTCCCATGCATCCAAGGGCTTTCCTGGGGAGGGCTGCCCAAAGGAAAACAGAAAAAAAACCAATACAGGGAGGGGGGAAAAATATGAAGAAAGTATTTTAAAAATCAAGAAAGTCTAAAAGAAATTATGAAAAAATATGAAGATTAACAGGAAAAAATATAGAGAAAACATAAAGAAATATCACAGAAAATATTAAAATACACAAAAGAAAATCTATAAAAGAAAATACAAAGGTCTGGAACGTGGCTCTGAGCCATAACAAAGATTTTCCAGGGCCAGGACAGGTGGGACCAGGGAAAGTGGAATCACCTGGGCAGGGTCAGGACAGGGCAGGGGCACAAACTCGGCACCTTTAAGGGGCTACAATTCCTGGGAATGTTCCCCAGTCCCCATTCCCGGGAACGCTCCCCGGTCCCCATTCCCGGGAACGCTCCCCCCGTTGCTCACGCACCTCGGGATCGAAGCGCGGCCGCTGCAGAACGCGGCCGGTCCAGCGCAGCTGCCTCAGGTCCCCCTCGATCTCCAGCACCACGGCCTCGAACTCCTCCCGCAGGCCCCGGAGGCGCCTCCGCAGCAGGAACCCCCTGGCACAGGCCTGGCACGGCCCGGGGGCAGCGCTGGAACCGGCACCGGCACCGAGCGCGGCCCGGCCCGGCCTGGAGCATCCCCAGTCCAGACTGCCCCGTCCAGATGTGCCCTCAAGGCCCTTTCCAGATGTGCCCCCTACAGGCCTCATCCACTTTCCCTTCCCTTCCCTTCCCTTCCCTTCCCTTCCCTGTCCCCCAGCCCTGTTTCTCCCCCGGCTCTGTCCCGTACCTGCAGCCGGGTCACGGAGCGCAGGAGCCGCCGCCGCTCCTCGGCCTCAGCCCCGGCCCGCGGGCCCAGCGCGGCCGCCATGGCCGCGGCGCCGCCTGCTGACGTCATCGGGCCGCGACCGCCGCCGCCATGGCGGGGGGGGCCCGGCCGGGCCTGGTTGGGGCGCCCGGGGATGGCGGGGAGCGGGACGGGGACAGGGACGGGGTCAGGGCCCCGCGTCCTCGGGGTCCGAGCTCTCGGCCAGGTGCAGCTTCTGTCTGAGAGCGGGTCAAGGGGAAGCGCCAGCACCGTCACTGTCACCAGTGTCATTGTCATTACTGCTGTCGCTACTGTCACTGTCGCCACTGCCACCATCATCGCTGCCATCGCTGTCACTGCCATCACTGTCATCACTATCACCACTGCTACCTCCATCACTGCCACCTTTCATCGCTGCCACCATTGCCACTGTCACTGCCACCACTGCCACCATCATGACCGCCACTGTCACCACAGTCACTGTCACCACTGCCACTGCCACCATCATCATCGCCACTGTCACCACAGTCACTGTCACCCCTGCCACTGTCACTGTCACCAGACAAGGATACATGGAACTGCTGAGCTCTTCCAGCTGTGGGAGCAAAGGCAGAGGCTGAGGGTCCAGAGGGGACCCTGGGGGTGTCCCAGCGCTGGCAGGGGACAGGGGTGACACTCACGTGTGCCAGCAGCTGGTCCAGGTTCCTGTCGGCCGCCGCCTTCTTCTGCTCCTCGGGCAGCTCCTCCACGCACACGTCGAGGCCGAAGTGCAGCCGTGCCAGCTTCTCCTGCATCTCCCGCACGTGCTCCAGCTGCTCGAAGGAGCATTCCTTCCCTGGGGAGAAATCCAGAATATTCCATCACACCCTGCTCCGTGGAGAGATCCATCCCAGCCCCAGCCCATTCCTTCCCTATGGATCCCAGTCCTGATAAAGATCCAGGACATTCCTCCATCCCACCCCTTCTCTGGATCCAGGGGAAGGAGCCATCAAACCCCCCAGCCTGTTCCTTCTCTATGGATCAATCCCAACCCTCAGCCCATCCCTCCTTCTCTATGGATCCATCCATCCATCCATCCATCCATCCATCCATCCATCCATCCATCCATCCATCCCCCAGCCCACTCCTCCCCTTGGATCCAGGACATTCCCCCATCCCACAGCTTCCCTGTGCCCGTGGAAAGGATCCATCCATCCCCCAGCCCATTCCTTCCTTATGGATCCAACGTTTTCTCCATCTTCCTCCTGGATCCAAAATTCCTCAGCCTCAAAATTCCCCAGCCTGGTCCTTCCCCATCCCAAAATCCCAAAATCCCATCCCAAAATCCCATCCAAAATCCCATCCCTCCTTCCCAGCGGACCCACCCCACTCCTCACCGAACGCCTGCAGCTTTCCCGAGTGGAAGTCGCTGAGGAGGCCGAGCAGCCCCCCCTCCATCTCGCACACGTCGGACACATCCGTGAGGAAGCTGTGCTGGAGCGGGGCCCCCCGGGACCCCCCCGCGCCCGCCCGCGCCCGCTCCTTGCTCGTCCTGCGCGGGGAACACGGCGTTGGCATCGCCCCGGCCGCTCCTTTCGGGGTGCCCCGGTTCCCCCCCGGGTCCCCCCCGGGTCCCACTGACCGGCGGGGCCGCGGTCGCTGCCGGGGCGAGGGCAGCGTGGGCAGCGGCAGCGCGAAGGACGTGCTCTTGCTCGGGGGCAGCGGCCGCGGGGCTCCGGAGGGCAGCGGCTGAGCCAGGCACGGCTTCGGGCTCCGCTTCTTCCTCCGCTCCTCCATGGCCGCAACGCGGGGGATGCGGGGGGTGCGGGACGGGCACCCTGCGAGCGATGGACACGGCGCTGGGAGACTCCTTCCCCGCACGGAGAGGATGGCGAGGGGAGAGAAGGAGGCTGCCCGGGGATCCCTGGGATTAAGGGGGGACAGACAGGGACACCGGGACCCCCGGGACAAAAGGGGGACAGCGGAAGGGCTCGGTGACCCCCTGGAAAAAAAGAGGGGACAAACAGAGGCACTCACGAGCCGCACCGGGCGCGGTGGAGCGGAGCAGGAGCTCGGATCCCCGTTCCCGGGGGGTCTCCGCTCTCCCCGCGCCCGGAGCATCCCCGCAGGAACTCGGCCCCTTTGTCACCCCCCCTTTGTCCCGCCGAGCAGCCCCGGGCCCCGGGCCCCGCCGGGACGGGGCAGCTCCGGGGGCTGCGGAGCCCCTTTGTCCCCTTTCTTTGTCCCCTTTTGTCCGCAGCCTCCGGCCGCTGTCCGGAGCGCCACGGTCGGGACTGACCTGTGCCAAACCCGCTCCGGCCTCCGGGACCCGATGGACACCCCGATCCTACCGGACACCGTCCGCACAGCCTGGGATTTGCATTTAAAGGGAAAGGGAACTTCCTCCAGGCTCTGCCGGACACCGGCTGCCCGCAGGATCCCCGGACCTGGCCCCGGGATCAGCCCCGGGATCAGCATCCCGCAGGGTCGGGAATCCGGCCCAGGATCCCGGGTCTTTTCCTGCCGCCCCCCCGGCCCTGGGCTTTACCCCGAGTCCCCTCCGGTGTCCCCGCAGTGCCGCGATCGCAGGATCCGTCCGTGCTGGAAGGAGCCGGGCAGGGCCTCCAGCCCTGGCGCAGGGACGGGATTAAACAAGTCCCGACCTCCCCCCCTCCCTTCCAGGCCGAGCGCGGCTGCTCCTGTGAATCCCAGCAGGATTTAAAATCGATCTTGGACATTTCGGAGCCGATGGGGGCACAAGGGAGCAGCCGGGAGGGGCTGGGGATTCAGACCGCCAGGGCTGGTGGCTCTTGGTGGCTGCAGCAGCGCAGGGAGGGACAGCCACGCTGAGCCAGGTGCTGGGGACACCCCGATGTCCCCCCTGAGCGGGGACATCCCATCTCCACTGCAGCAAAATGTCCCTCCCAGCCTCCCCCACCTCATTCCCACTGGGAATGCAGGAGCGGAGCTCTGGGACACAGGGAAGTTGATGTGGCCGCCCCACAGCCCAAAATCTTCACTCCCGCCCTGGGAAATAAAGAACGAGAGGCAGCAGATGCAGCAGCGAGGTTTGGGAGTGTTTCTATTGGATACAGGATACACACGACAGCCCCCGCGGGGGTTTCTGTACCGTAAGAGGGGAAAGACGAGAAAAAAAAAAAAAAAAAAAAAAAAAAAGGAGGTTTGGTGAATTTCTAAGGGGTTTTCCTTTTAATGAAGTCCAGATCCCGGCAGCAGCCCTCGCTCAGCCCGGCTGCTGGGAACGGGGCGGTGCCACCCGGCCGGGGCTACATTCATGGATCATCCCGGAGGAACCGCGCTGACAGCGAGGGGCTGGAAGACAAAGCCACCACAGCTCCAGGGATTGTCCCAGTGCAAGTCCAGCCACGGCTCTGTGGAGCCTCAGAGCCCGGCCCTGCTGCCTTCCTTAGATCTGGATTCCCTGGAGGAAAAGGGGACGCGGAGGCAGGTCCTGCATGGAGGGGAGATGTGAGAGCAGCTGTGGGGCCAGAAGAGAATCCCAGACGGATCCACTGGATACATCCACGGCGGGGAACGTCTCCAGCCAGCCGGCTTCAGCTTCCAGCACAAGGAAGGCAATGCTGGGAATAAAGTCTGTCACAAAGAGAAGCTGCAGCGAGGTTTGAAGCGAGTCGAGTCTTCCAAAAGAACAGCGAAATGACAAAGTCTTGAGAAATTCAGGAAAATCCCAAAACCCGGTGCCAGCAGGTCCCACGTTCTGTCCCTAAACTCCCTCCCAGCACATCCAGGCCCCGCCGGGTGAGGCAGCGCTGGGGAAATCTCTTCCAAGCAGAGAGGGAAAGCACAAGTGGGGCTGGGAGAGCACAGGCACGCCCAGGCAGGAAGGAGCAGTCCGGGAGCCGATCCCGCTGGAGCAGCAGCTCGTGGAACACACAAAGCTCTGAGGTTTGATCCTCCTGGAGTCCCAGCTCCGTGGATGCCTCCGGGGCTGGGGCAGAGGGGCTCGGGGGCACCTCCCCAATCCCTGTGCACAACGATGCAAAAACACTTGGGAATTAGACCTTTGGATTAAATGTTTAATACACTTTGTGCACGTGTGCGTTCAGCAAAGAGGCAACTGTGAATCGTAAGGCGGTTTTGAGACATTGGCAGGGCCTGGGAAGAGCAAAAAAATTCCCGGGGGTGGGACCAGGCACCCCCTTTCCTGCTTCTCCTTGTCCCCAGTCCAGACACAGAACCCACGGAGAGGAGGGGAACGGCCTCTTGTGCCCTCAGCTCACCACGAGCTGCCAGCAAGAGCCAGTCCAGGAGCTCCCTCCTGCCTGGCAGAGGGAAGAGGGAGAAGCCAGCGCTGGGAATGCTCTGGAATTCTCCCAGCTCTGCTTTCAGTCCAGGGTGGAGTCGTTGTGATGGTGGAGGAGCGTCCCTTGTCCCTGTGCCCTGGGACTCTCCTGAGCCTGCCAGGGACAAGGTCCTTTAGGGAGAGGGATGAGCAGTTGAGGCTCCATCTTTTCAATATTCACACAGGCAGGGAGCTGGCTGGGCCCTTCTGCTTCTCATGGATATCCATAAAATGTTGCCCTGCACATTTTCATATATATATCTCATATATATATATATATATAAAATCTTAAAAAAACCCTCCAAAAAACCTAAACTAGGAAATCTCACATCCCCAGGAGGGCTGTGTCCTGTCTTTTCCCACCTGTGCCAGGACAGGCAGAGTGGAATCTAAAAGCAGCTCCCAGGTCACCCTCCCTCAGCCCAGCTCCGTGCCCTGCCCTGGGCTCACTCCGTGCCCTCCTCAGTCCCGCTCTGCCCCGCCCCTGCCGTGCTCAGTTCTGCCGCCATTCCCGCGGGATCCGGGCTCTGCAGGGCCTTTCCCGAGCTCAGGGAATCCTGAGGAGCTGCCTCGGAGCTGTCCCGGGATGGCTCCTTCAGAGGCTCCACCAGGTCCGTGTGGGCACACAGGTCCTGCACTTTCTTGTTGAGGTCGTTGCGCTCCGTCTGCAGCGCCCGGCAAAGCTTCTCCAGGCGCTGGATCTTCACCTGCAGCCCCTCCAGCTCCTTGTCCCGGAGGGTTTTCTGCAGCAGAGAGGCACAGAGGGAGAGGTGAAACCCCAGAGGGATATCAGGGGAGAGCGGCAGGACGGGGGGGATGGTTTTAAATGGAGGGAGGGCAGGGTTCGCTGGGATATTGGGATGAAATTCCTCCCAGTCAGGGGGAGAAGCTGTGGCTGCTCCTGGATCCCTGTAAATGTCCAAGGCCAAGCTTGAAGAAATTTGGGATAATGGAAGATGTCCCTGCCCAGGGAAGGGGGTGGAACTGGATGAACTTTAAGGTCCCTTCCAACTCAAACCATTCCATGACTGATTCTAGGGAAACCTGAGGGGAAAATCCCCGTGACCAAGCAAACCTTCAGCACCCAAATCACCAAGGAGCTTCTTTCTCCCTTTGCCCCCACAGAGCACCAAGGCAGGAGCTGTCCTGTCCCCATCCCACCCCTCCCCAGCTGCTCCAGAGCCTCCCCTCACCTCTTCTGCCATTTCCAGGAGGGCCTTGTTGCTGCTCTCCCAGCGGGAACGGTACATGGTGGTCTCCTTCTCCAGCTTCTTGATTTTCTTGGTCATCTACAGAACCACAGGAAAGGCACAAATCCACTCACAAAACGTCCTGAGTTGGGAGGGACCCACAGGGATCAAAGTCCAACTCCTGGCCCTGCTCAGGACACCCCAAAACGAACAAACCCACGGAGAACATTGCAGGGACATCCCACCTGTCCTCACGTGTCACCCCAAGTTTTGGGTGTACACCCGAAATTAACTGGAATTATGGAGCTGGGGCTCTTCCAGCTCCCAGCAGCACGAAGGAAAAAGCGTCACCCACCTTCTCCATCTCCTGTTTAAACGTTGTGAACACTTCACTGCTTTTGGAAAGGGTGTTCTGGAATTCCTCAAACTTCTCTGTGTACAGAGCCAGCTGTGGGGAGAGACAGGGAGCTCATGGCAGAGGGGAGAGGCCAGCCAAGGGCTGAGCTGCTGCCCTGGGACACCGACAAACAGCAGGAGCTGCTCTGCCAAAGAATTCTGTCCCAGGGAAAGTTCCTCAGAGCAGAGTGTTCTACAAACACCTCCTGGCTGATCCCATGACTGCTGGGAAACAATCCCTGAGCAAAGCCTCAGCTCACCAAAACCAAAGCCAGGAGGGATCCTGCCCTTCTGCTGGCCAGATGAAGGAAATTTGGGTGGTTCAGGGAGGGAGGGAAACCCCCAAACAAAGGGGGCTGAGCACACAGAGCAGGGGGCTCACCTGCTGCTTGAGGTGGGTCTCCTGCTGCTTCATCAGCTCACACATCCTCTGTGACTCCACAGCTTCCTTCAGCAGCTGGGGAAGAGCAGAGCAGTTACCTGGGGATGCTCAGCACGAGAGAGGCACGGCAGGGCTCCTGAAGCAGCCACTGGACTTGCCAAGACCTGGGATAACACCCAGGGATCCACAAGAAGAGGCAAAAAAACGCCCCAATCAACTGCTCCAAGACTTACAAAGTCCTTCTCCCGCTGGTGCCTCTCCTCTGCCTCCTTCAGCATCTCCTGGGCCTGCTGCAGTTTGGCATCCACCAGCTGCTGCTGCAGCTCCTTGTGCTTGAACACCTTGTCAATGTGCTGTGGGGGGAACAGCACAGCTCAGGGAGGATCCAGAGCTTCCCCCTCCCCTGGGGCAGCAGGAGCAGCCTGGCCCTGTCCTCACCCACCTCCTCCCTCAGCTCGTACTGCTCAATGAGCTTCTTGAGCCTCTCTGCCAGCTCCATGTTCTCCTGGCGCAGTTTGGAATTCCTCTCGTTGTGCTGCTCCATCTGCAGCTGGATGTCGTTCAGAGTCACCTGGAAGTGTGAGGTCACCTCCTTCCTCTTCTCCTCCTCCTCCCTGGCA
Organism: Sturnus vulgaris; assembly: GCF_001447265.1. Next base: position 724,686 of record NW_014650664.1, read on the forward strand.
CGCTGGACACCCTCCTCCTGCACCAGGGTAAGGAGAAAACTTCCCAAAATGATGTTCCAAACCCATCCTGTTATTCCTCATATCCATCGGGAAAGTGCTCTGAGCTTTCCCCCTTCCCTTCCTTCAAAAATTCTCTGTTCTCCTCAGAGATATATCAGCTTTTACAGAAATGCTTGTACATACAAAATGGAAAAAAAAAAAAAATCTTTGACATTTGGTATCTCTGAACCAACAATCCATGATTAATTTGACAGAAGATAATTCTGAAGACTATTCTGTTTTCTCTTTCTGCAATTTCAAACAGCATCACATGGGCTAAACTGCATTCTGTGGAGGCATCCTGTGCTCGGGGGATTAGTGAGGGTGTGAAGCTTCACAATTAAATTTTCCTGCAAATTTTTAACTACCAATTCTGACCACTGCTATGAACACTGGCCAGGCTACTGGGAGCCTGGAATAACAACTGGGATACTGCAGGTGACCATGGCTCAACACCAAAATTACAGCACTGCCCTGATGGCAGAGTGAGGGCAACCACTGGCAAAGGTGAATTTGCCCAAATGGCTCATGGAGAGCTCATGGGGAGGGACCCAAGAGCTCGGGGAGGAGCAGAAATTCACCTTGAGGGTGCGGTTGTGCCTCTGCAGCTCCCGGCACAGACTCTCCAGTTTGCTCCTGGCCAGGATGGCCTTGCTGTGCTCGCTCTGCAGGTGATCCTTCTCCTGCACCAGCTGGCTCTGCTTCTTCTGCAGGATCTTCATCTGCTTCTGAGAGTTCCGGTGCTCCTCCAGCTGGGAGAGGGCAGCAAAGGTGTGGGGACAGCAATATGGGGTGTGGGGACAGCAATATGGGGTGTGGGGACAGCAATATGGGGTGTGGGGACAGCAATACGGGGTGTGGGGACACCACAGGGTGTGGGGGCAGCAGGGCAGAGCTGTGCCCCACTGAGGGGACACGAGCTGGCTGTGCCCCGTGTGACAATTCTGAGCACACAGCAGTGACACAGAGCCCAAGGACCTTTCTCCTTCCTCAATTCCCATCCTGCTGGAATTCCATGGAGGAAAGAGCTCCTTGTTCCCCTCAGCACAGGGAAAAACCACCCCCGGACACTTTGGACATGCAAAGGCAACCCCAAACCTCCTCCAGATCCAGATCCATGCTCACAACTCCACCTTGGCTCTGGTTAAACGTGGGATCAGGCTTTGTGTGTGTGTGTGAAAACAGATCTGAGCTCCTCTTGCACCCAGATTCGTCAAAATTCCTTCACAAACACCACCAGGCTGGACCCAGCAACACCCACCCTCTCCTGCCCAGAGATCCCAGGACACCAGGGAGCCCCAGAGTGTCCCTGGAATGTCCCTGTCCAAGGCCTCTCATCCTCCCCCAGCCCCAGGACTCACCAGCTCAGCGTATTTCTTGCACAGTGCTGCCAATTTCTCCTCTGACGTGCTCAGGGTGTTCAGGGTCTGCATCAGCAAAGTGATTTCCTTGCCTGGAATGAGACGTGCAGTGGGAATAATGCAATAAATGGGATAAAATGGCTTGACACAGAGTTCTGATTTGGAAACGTGAAAAAAAAAAAGGAGGGACTGAGAATTCCCAGGATTTCACCATGCTGGAAGAACAGCTGGATTTTGGAGGGGAAAACCATCCCTGGGCTGGCTGGAGCCAGCTGTGCCCATGGAATTCAGAGGCTGCACTGGGTGCATTCCTCACCCCCACAGAACAGGAGAATGCTCCCAAACACATTCGAGGCTCTGATTTTCCTGAGGATGATTAGTGTGGGATAAAATCCATTTATCCATGCACTGATAGCCTCAGGCACAGCTGAAGCAGAGAATCCTTCCCTAAATCCTTGGGGAGCAGGGAATCCTTCACCTAAAATCTTGGGGGACACAGAATCCTTTCCCTAAACCCTTGGGGGATACAGAATCCCTTCCCTAAATCCTTGGGGAACACAGAATCCCTCACCTAAACATTTGGGGGGCACAGAATCCCTTCCCTAAACCCTTGGGGGACACAGAATTCCTAACCTAAACCCCTGGAGGACACAAAACCCCTCACCTAAACCCTTGGGGAGCAGGGAATCCTTCACCTAAATCCATGGGAGACATGGAATCCCTTCCCTAAATCCTCGGGGGACACAGAATCCTTCACCTAAACCTCTGAAGAGCAGGGAATCCCATCCCTAAACCCCAGGAGTGGGGGGAAGACACAAAACCCCTCACCTAAACCCTTGGCTTTCTTCTTCTCCTGAGCTTTCTTCTGATCCCTCTCTCCACCCTCCTCTCCAGGCCGGAATTCCTCGTTTCCTTTGGCGTTCTCCTTCTCCCCGTTCATCTCGGGGGCTCCTGGCTCCTGCTCCCCGTTCCTGGGGGATTCACTCCGGCCCTTTTCGGGTTCCTCGGGCTCAGGGGGCTCTCCCTGCCCTCCTTCCTCGCCCTGGTTGTCCTGGCTGGCATCCACACAGTAGGTGTTGAGGATGTCCTCCAGCTGCCGGCTCAGCTCCTCCGAGACGTCGCGCACCGAGGGCCGGGAGGGTTTGGGATCCTCCTGGGGAGCTGTGGTGGGGAGGGAAAAAATGGGAACACACACACAAAAAAAAGAATTGGGGTTCCCCTCTCTTTTCTTCAGGCTGCTGGAGGTTTTTTTTTTTTCCTGCCTGGACTTGCAGCAGGATAAGCTGCTTTGTTCCCTGCCCTGACAATGGCGGGGCATTCCCAACAGCCTTTGATCAGCAGAGCATGACCAAGCCTCTGACATCTGTCAGGAGGAAAATTCCCCTCTCTTCCCTCTTTTTTTTTTTTTTTTAAGGAAAGCAGGTTGTGTGTGAGATTTTTTTTTTTTTCCCCTCCTCAGAGGAACTGGCAGCTCCAGGGCTGGGTTTTTTAGCATGACAATGGATTTTAAACATGGGTAAGAGCAGCTGGATCTCTGGGATCAAACAGGGATGGAGCAGGCAGAACATCCTGGCAGCAGCCAGGAAAGGGGAACTCCTCTAGGACTGCACACACACAGAAAAAAAGGGAGAAAAAACCCAGGATTTTCTGCCCTGGAAAAGCAGAATTTTCTGGATACAGCAGCCCAGCCTCATACAGAAAAAGCAACCCCCTGTCTCTTCCCACCCTCACACATTCCAGGGAATGCCAGCACTGCCCACAGAACGTCCCCAGGGGTCCCCCCACCTTCTGGGGGAGCTGCAGCCTCTGGTGAGTCTCCCTCTTCCAGCCCCATCCCGCTGCTCGTTCTGGAAGGACGTGGAGCTGCTTTGCTCTCCACTCCCTGGTTCTTCATCACAGCCTTTCCACCCTCTCACGCTGCAGGAACAGAAAGGGAGAGGTTTAAGGACATCCAGAGGATTTCTGGGATCAGCCTGGCTCGGGAAGGAAGGAGCCTGTTCTCAGCACAAGCTCTGTGCTGGGGAAAGCATCTCTTGACTCCCAGTTTGTGTCGGGATAATTCCCACTGGAATCCCCTCCTGGAGCAAGGCAGCACCTTCCAATTCACAGAAAAAATTTTCCCACTGGGCACAACCCCCTCAGGCCTTCCTGCCCTTCTCAACTCTTGGGATTTCAAATCTGGCCCAGAAATCAGAGCCTGCACAGCACAGAGATCAATTCCTACTGAATTCCCTGGCTAAGGAGAGCCTGAAATCCCCAAATCCCAGCTCCCCATCCTCACTCCCTCTGCAAATCCCCAAATCCCAGCTCCCCATCCTCACTCCCTCTGCCTCCGAGGGCTCTGGATGTTCTCAGCCTCTGGCTATGACTCTGATTAGGACCCGGGGGTGCTGATTGCTGGTCTGGAGGGGAGGAATGAGCTGTTCTCACATCCCACCGGGGCTCCGGGAAGGAAAACCCGAGGGAAGAGCGAGGGAAGCGCCCGGCCCGTGTCAGCACCCACGCGCGGGACGGGATCCCCGGGACCGGCACCGGCCCCGCGCCTCCGGCGCTGCTTTTCCGCTGCTGCGGCTGCAACCGCGCGGCTCCCGGCGAGAACCGGGGCTCGGGGGGTGATAACCGGGGCTAGGGGAAGGGAACCGGGGTTCGGGCGATGATAACCGGGATTCGGGAGCGATAACTGGAGCTCGGGGGTGATAACGGGGCTCGAGGGCGAGAACCGGCCCCGCAGCAGCCCGGCCCATCGCTCCCTCGGCACCGGCATTCCCGGCCCGTCCAGCCCCGCTCCCCGGGTCAGCACGGCCCGCGGTGTCCCCGTTACACCGGGAACCGGCCCCCCCCAGCCCCGTTATCGCCCCGGGCGCGGCCCAGCCCCCGGTGCAGCCTCCGCCGTCACCCCCCGGTGACCCCCCCGTTAAAGCAGCCCCGCGCTGTCCCCCTCCCCACACCGCGGTGACGTCACGCGCGCACCCCGTGACGTCAGCGCCGGCGGTCTGACGCAGGTGTCGCCTCGCTGCTCAGCCAACGGGCGCGCAGGGCCCGGCGCATCGGCGGGGGCGGTGGGTGCCGGTGCCCGGCCGGTGCCGGTGTGGCGGCGGTTGTGGCGGTTCCGGCGGTACCGGCGCTGAGGGAGCGGCTCGGCCCGGGGCCTCCAACGGCCGCGCGTGCGCCCGCCCGCGCCGCCGCCCAATCAGCGCCCGCCGCGCGGGGGCTGCCGGGAAGCACCGGGGAGACGCGGCAACCGCGGCGGGAGGTGCTGAGGGGAACTACAACTCCCGGCGTGCCCCGCGAAAGAAAGGCCACCCGAACTACAGTTCCCAGCATGCTCAGCGCGGGGGTGACCATAAGAACTATAGCTCCCGGCATGCTCTGTAGGCCTGGAAGGAGAAGAGAAGGGGGAAGGAAACTGACTCATACAACTACCGCCACGTCCCGGGGTTAGGGAAGAAGAAGAGGAAAGAAGGGAAACTGTGGCCTACAACTCCCGGCATGCCTGGCGCCTGGGGGACAACAATTCCCACCCTACTCCTCTGGAGGCGGGGAAATGCAGATGAGGAGGGGAAGGGAAAATTGTGGCCTACATCTCCCAGCACACCCTGCGCACGGCCGCACTAGAAACTACAACTCCCAGCATGCCCCGCGCGCGAATCCGCCGTTACCGGGTACCGGGGACTCCTCCCAAGGTCACCGAGCCACCCCCGGCCCCAGCCCCAGCCCCGAGCACGCTTATGACAGCACAGCCGGGCACCTGCACAGGTGGAGTTTATTCATTCCACAACAAGGGCTCAGCTCGCCCCCCGCGCCCCCGAACTCGGTATTTGCTCCTCTGGTTTTACTGAAATAGTGGCAAAGTCACTCAAAAAGGCGCCGAGGGAGCTCCGTGTTCACCCCCAGGGCACGGGAAGGACCAGGAGGAGCAGCAGGAACACCCCTGAGCCCGGGGGGTTTCCAGGTGTGCCTGCCTCACAGTGCTTATTTATAGGAATTACAGAAATTTCATATATAGTTTGCTCTGTGGCCCAATTAGACAAATATCTCCCTCTCTATGATATAAAAAATACAGAGATTTGCCATTTTTGGAAGTAAAATGTGCATTATCCGACTGTGAGCAGGAGGTAAACCTGAAAACCTGGTGCTGTCGGAGCTCCCATCACCGCTGGCAGGTGGAGCCAAAGTTTCCTCCACCCCAAACCACCACAAGGCAGGAAAAACCCAGAATTCAGCCCATGTTCCTCATGGCAAATAAAGTATTTCAAGTAAAGATGAAGGTGGGTTTGAGCATTTCAGAGCTCTGAGATCAGTCAGTACAATGCAAACCAAACCTGTGCAACAGCAGCTGTGCTTCCTGCTCCAAAAAAATCCACCCCAGTTCCCATCTTTGGGCTCTTGTTGCTTTTTTTTTTTTTCTGTTTTTAATCCTTGGAAATAGCACTAGCAGTTCTT
>NW_014650664.1:730798-765430 GCF_001447265.1 Sturnus vulgaris
AAAAAAAAAATTTAAATAGATCAACCCACATTTTGCAGAATTACTGTGGCCACAACAGCTCCCTCCTCTCCGTGTCCTCACCCAACCCAAGGCCAGAGTACCCGAGGTAAAAAAAAACTGCACTGGGGAGACACCACCACAAAGAAGAAGCCACCAAGAGGTGCCACCTGTCACCTCTGTGTCCTTCCTGCCTCCAAAAACAAGGTGAGCAGCAGCCCAAAGAAGCAAGGAGCAGGAATTCCCCTCCTCTCCAGAAGAGCTGTTTTGTATTTGTCGAATTTTCCCAACCAGGTGGAGTGGGTGTCCAGCCTTGCCAGCAGCTGCTCTCCCAAACTTCCCAGCAAGTCTGTGGTGGTTTATTTGGGGTTGTTGGTTTGTTTTTTCGGTGTTTTTTGAGGTTTTTTTTTGCCCAGGATTATAGCTGGAATCCTTCCATGGGAGCCTCGGATTGCTGGAAGATGTATTGCTGCTGGTTCTCGTCCACCTGGGGAGCCACGCCCGCGTCGTCCTCCACCCCAAAGTAGTGCTCAATCAAATCAAAAGCTTTCTGGTAAATCTCCTGGTTCTCGTGGCTTTGCAGGAATTCTATCTTGTCCAAACCTTTGGAGGAAAGAGAAAAAAAAAAAAAAAAAAGAGAGAAAAAAAAAGGGTGGGATTAAACAATGAAATCCACTCTCCGTCCTCAAAAAGGATTCTGTGAGAATTGACATTGCAATCCAATTATTCCAAAGGCCTGCCAGGCAAGTTTAGCTCATCCAGATGTGCTCCCAGCTGCAGGCTAATCCCAGATTCCGGTGGAATTTGGTAGCTGCAGGGGGTAGGGAGGAGCAGGGCCTGTCCCAGGAGCCTCCAGCTCTCCCTGCCCCAATTAAATGCACTGCTGCACAGAAAGCATCCGTGCACAACACACCCTCAGGAATTCCAGGAATTATCCTTCCAGGGACAATCAGGACACTCAGAGTAATGAGAGGGCAAAGCAGACACTGGCAGCTCACAGGGAGTTTCAGACCAAAAGAGGAATTTGCTCCTCCTCAAAGCAGGACAGAAAAATAATTAAAAAAAAAAAAAAAAAAATTCATCAGCACCAAATTAAGTCACTCCAGGGAAAAGCAAGGTCTCCCTGGATTTCCAGTGTAAAACTGGGTACAGCCAGAGCAATTTTAAATTCAAAACTGACACTTTTTACTTAGCTCAGCTCATTTCTGGTTAATCTTCCCACCTGGTGCAAGCCACGATTTTCAGCTTGGACTCCAGGTCAGAGCTTTCACTTCCAAGTATTTTTCCTCATCACTCACCAAGTGAGTTTGAAAAGATTTTGGAACAAATATTGGCTGGTTTAGAATATAAAAAACCTTTCAACAGAGCAGAAAAGCAGCCCAGGGACCCCTGCAGTGCCCAAACCCCCACCTACCATAGGCCTCCTCGATCAGGCTGCAGTAGGGGTTGATCCCAGTCCCACTCTGGTTGGCTTCCTGCTCTCCCAGCCTCAGGATGTTTTCCAGCCCGTTCAATGCCACCAGAACAATCTTGGAGTCCATGACAGTCAGCAGGTCACACAGAGGTTTGATACAGCCCAAATTCACCAGGTACCTGCAGAGAGGGAGCAGCACCCACATCACTGCAGTGCTCAGGAGCTGGGGAGCATCACCTCTGCTCCACGGGAAAGCAAAGGTGATCAATTTCTGGATTTCAGTTGGATTTAATCTTAAAATACACATTTACAGATCTGCAACGTTAATTTTGATCCATTTATTTGCATTTGTACACAGCCCTATTTTCAGAAATCTCATTTAAGGAAAAGAGCCACTTTTGAAATCCAGGTGCTGCTCAAACTAAATCCACACTGGAATTTAATCTGTCATTAAGTTTGGACATTTAACCTCAACTATCCAAAGAGAGATTGATAAAATTTGGGATTAGATTATCCACATCCAGAAGGAAATTACAAATCCTGTCTCAGTTACTTTCCAGAATTTCTCCAAATTTTGCCTGCAATGTTTGAAATTTCCCTCAAGGCAAAACTCAAATGAAGGTTTTGAAATCCAGGTGCTGCTCAAATTAAATCCACACTGGAATTTAATTTGGTTTGGGATTAGATTATCCTCATGCAGAAGGAAATTACAAATTACAATCCAGCTCTGCCCGTCTTCAGAATTTCTCCAAATTTTGCCTGGAATGTTTGAAATTCTCCTGAAGGCAAAGCTCCCAGGAATTGGAGCCAGATGCTCAGGGAATACCTGATCTGCTCGGGGGTCCCTCCTGACGTGGCATTGGTGATGGCCCACGCTGCCTCTTTCCTCGTACGGAATTCTGCTTTCTGCAGGATTTCAATCAGCACTGGGAAAATGTTGGCATCTATGACTGCCTGGGAAGAGAGGGCAGGGAGAGGGGCTTGGCATTGGTAGCACTTCCCAAAAAAAAAAAAAAAATTCCCAGCTCCTGAAAGGAAACTCCACCTCCATATCCCATGAAGAACTTCCCAAGCTGCACCCTGCAGTGATTGCTGTGGTTTATTCCTCAGCAAATCCTATTAAAGGCAGATATTCCCTAACCAGCACAGCAGACAATCCCTGGAATTGCATCAATACTGTGGGAATGATGAAAGCTCTGCTTCCCTATGTAGGTCAGGAAAAGGATAATTAAACCTCAGCGAGCTCCAGCTCTTCAAAGGGATTGAGGATGGAGAAATAGGGGCTGTATATCCTCTAATCCCAATGATTCCAGACTCTGGGATTCAGTCCATGTGCTGCTGCCATTCCCAATTTCCATCCCCAGTTTTTAGCTCGTTTGGCAGCAGCAAATTTGCAGAAGACTGCAGAATGAGAGATGTGAACCAATCCAGCCTTTAAGGGTCAGGGAAAAAAAAAAACAAAAAAAACCTGCAAATCCTTAATGCTGATCTTGGAATGTGGGATCACTGCAGGCAGGCTGTACCTGGATTTGTGCTCTGTTCCCTGCTGTGATGTTGGATATGGTCCAGCACGCCTCTTTCCTGATGGATTCCTTGGGACTGCTCAATAAATGGAGGAGGCAAGGCAGGGCTGAGCAGTTTAGGATCACCTTTGGTGGGGGAAAAGGAAGCACAAAGTGAGATGACCAGTGCCAGGCACTGCATTCCCTGCAGGAAATTCCTCTCCTCTCACCTGGGTCTGGATGTCATCCCCTGTCACGATGTTGCCAACTGCTCGAAGAGCTGGAGAGGCCACTTTGTAATCGTTGTGCCTGCAGGAAAATTGTGCAAAAGACAAACCCAACTCCATCAGATCGCTGGGATATTCACAATGTTCCCTCCCCATTATCCCACCTGCACCATTTCCTTAGGATTCCACCCTCTGCCATACAGAACACAGGGTGAGAGGAGCATATTGCCACTGAAAACAAAGCTGGAACACAGTTGGATCCTTTACATCCCAACCCCATCCCCTTTTCCATACAGATTTTGGAGAAACAAAGCCAAGCTGATTTCTCCTGGCCATTATTCTTTGATTTGCCTCATAACCAGGCTTCCATTGGAAGTTTGAGAGCACACAACACTCTGCAATCATTAAGGAAATCTGGGAAAGGAGAGAGAAAGTTCTTCCCAGTTGTCTGTGCAGTTGGCCCACACTCAAAAAAAAAAAGGTTGAATTTCAGAAATTTATAGGGATAATGTTCCTTTTATCAGTGAATTTGTAACTTTTGGAGCAGATGCTGAGAGTAGAACTGGAAAAAACCTTCATCTCAGGAAGAGAAGGCAGCAAATTCCAGCTTTGAAGCTGCTCCAGATCCTGCCTGGATCCCGTGTGCACGGGAGCTGTGGAGTGCTCTGATGGGATTTAGATGGATTCTCGCTCAGTCTCCTGACACATACTCACATTAAGAGCTCCACCAGCCTCCTGCACACCCCTGAGTCCACCACAGCCTGGATCTTCTCGTTGGGACCATCAGACAGGTAGGACAGAGCCCAGCACGCATCTGCCAGCAGGTCAGAGTCACTGTTGAACAACAATCGGGACAACACTGGCAGGCAGGGAGACACCTGCAACAACAGCCACCAGCCAGGGTTAGTCACCAGGCCAGGACCACCCACACCTGCAGGAAAACACCTCCTGACTGCTCAGATAAAATCCTGGATCCCTTCTCCCACTCAGCAGCTTCCCACAGCTCCAAAGCCACCTCAACAGCTTTGTTGCTGCACTCAAATTACACCGAGGAGCTACAGTGAGCTTTTGGGAATTCCTGTAAAAAGAGCTCTGCTCCATTTCTGACTCTTAATATTCAGACCAAGCTCACCTCAGTCATTTATAAGCAGTTTTATATTGGCACTCAATTCAGATTTCACCCCTCACCACAGGTTTCCTAGCTTTGATATGTGAGGTTTCACTTTAAAAAGGTGAGAACACGCTGATTTAAAACATTTTTGTGTTGCCAAAGGAAGATGAGATACCCAAAAAGGCAGCAGCACCTTTAGTGAGGTTCCCTGGACAGGCAAAGAGAAAATAGCTCACAGGAGTCCTGGTTTTTAGCATCTCCAGGTCTCAGAATAGTTGTTGGTCATAAGTGAAGTCTCAAAATTCCAGAGTTGATAAGAAAATGGTTTAGAGAAACTTTCTAGGGAAGCCTAGGCCTGTCCCTTATTTGAAGGGTCCAGCAGAAAGGTTTGGAAAAATTAAACATCCAGATCAACCTCAGCAGGAAAAACCTCACCCTCCTAGAGTTCAAATCCCAAAATAACCCAGAAAAAACATTTTAACTGTGTGTGTCCCCATCAGCTGGCTGCCAATAAGGTATTTCTTCTCACCTTATCAAATTCAGGAGGTGGACTCTTCCCTCTGCACAGGTTTGACAAGGCCCAGACAGCATTTCGTGTCATTGTCAGCCTGGTGGACGTGGTGAGGAGCCTGGAGAGAGAATTACCAGAGATTATTGTGCTTGATGTGGGAGCAGAGGGAACAAAAAAAAAATTAAAACTGAAACATTCAGCTCCAGTTCAGCCCAGGCAAACAGTCCCAACCATCAGCAGGGACCAAAGGACAGGAACTGCTCAGCCTGAGCTCAGAGTGTCCATCTGGGACAAAGCTTCACTCTTCTTTTCCATTTCATTTTCAATGAAGATTATCAGAGTCCAGGCCTGACAGATCTAGGTTATCACCACACTGAGGTGAGAGACCTGATCCTACTCCAACCCCCCAAAAAATCCACAGCCCAAGCAGAGAGCAGGAGCTGAGGGACTCCCTGTGACTCCAGAAGGGCCAGCACCTGCCTCAGCCCCAGAGCAGAGTGAAGGAACGTTATCCACAGAATCCTGAACCTGAGGTTTGATTCCCAGGGATCCCAGCAATACCAGGAAATCTAGAAAGAATTTTATCCACAGAATCCCACTCTGATCCAGAGATTTGATTCCCAGGAAATTTGGAAGGAATGTTATCCACAAATTCCCACTCTGAAGCAGAGGTTTGATTCCCAGGGATCCCACACTGCCAGAGAATCTGGAAGGAATTTTACAACAAATCCCAATCCTCTGAACCAGAAGTTTGATTCCCAGGGAATCTGGAAGGAATTTTATCCACAGAATCCCACTCTGAGATCCAGAGATTTGATTCCCAGGGAATCTGGAAGGAATTTTATCCACAGAATCCCACTCTGATCCAGAGATTTGATTCCCAGGCATCTCTCACTGCCAGAGAATCTTTAAGAAATTTTACAGATTCCCACTCTGAAGCAGAGGTTTGATTCCCAGGAAATCTGGAAGGAATTTTATCCACAAAATCCCACTGTGAAGCAGAGTTTGATTCCCAGGGAATGTGTGGGCACAGCTCCAGCACTGCTGCCCTGGTGCAATGGGACTCCCAGAGCTGCCCCTGGCTACTCACATTAATAAGGGAGGAAGAATGGCACAGTTTAGGACATAATCTCTGCACACAGAGCTGTCCCCAGCAATGTTCCCCAACGCCCAGACAGCCTGAAAGGAAACAGCAACACTTTTAACATCCAGTTTCTGTCAGGGAGAAATAAGCAGTGTGCTGAGAAAGGAATTTTTCTGTAATTTCAGGCAGAAATCTGTGCTCTGCAGCCAGCTGGGATCACTCAATTTAAACACTGCATTTTTAACATTAACATTTTAACATTAATAATTTAACATTGAACATTTTTAACCCAAAATCCCGAACTGAAAAGCGATCCTTACCTGCTCCTGAACATCCTCAAAATCAGAATTTAAGAGCTCTATAAATATGGGAACTGCCCCAGCCTCGATGACAATTTTGGTTTGTTGGGAAGTCCCCGAGGCAATGTTGGTCAGGGCCCAGGCAGCCTCAAACTGAAAGGAGTGACAAACAGGAATAAAACCAAACTATTTCAGCAAAACACATCTCATTACATTCTGGCTACAATTCTGCTACAAAGAGAGAAAGAGGACACCTCAGTGCTCAGAGGATTTTATTTTCTTGAGCAATAAAAGAGCTACAGGTGCTCAAAGGATAAGCATGAGATGTCACCACCATGTCACTTCTCCTCCATAATCATTTCCCAGCAAGAAAAGTGAAGACATACAGAGTGTAGGAACACACAAAATAGAAAATTTTCTCTATTTCATCCAATATCCCAAAGAATCTGCGAGTTCAAGTGAAGATGAGCAGAAATTCCCTGCTTTTAATTCTATTTTTTTTTTGGTTTAAAACCAGATTTCCATCCAGTTCTTCACAAATTAAGCTCCTCTGGTCCATGGGAGAAAGAGGAAAGCAATCATCAACTCGGATCAAATTCCATGTATGGAAATCTCTTTAACCCCCTCCAAAGAAACCAGGACTTATTACCAAGCTGGAAGGAATCTCAGGAAGCCACCCAGGCCTTGCCTCTGCCCCAGGCAGGATCAGCACTGGCCAAAGCCATTTCTAACATTTCTTGGCCTCTGCTTAAAAGCCTCCAGCAATGGAGGTTTTATTTCACACAATTTCTTCCTGCAGGTTTGTCCCATAACTTCACCAGCTCCCAGCAGAAATATCAGCTACAGAAAGGCCAAAATCTCTTCTGCTGCAGCTGAATTAGGTGATTTTTTTTCCAGTATTCTTCCAGGATTTAAATTCAGAGCAATTTACATTTTTTTTTTCCTGAGCATTACAGATTAATTTTGTCTGCTCCTAGAGATCACACAATCTGCATTTTTGGGGTTCAAAATATCATTTTCTCCTGATGCACCTGTGGGTTTCACAGTTTAAACAGCTCTATACCCTGAAGAATTCATAACAGAATCTCCTTTACCTGTAATGTGCAATTTTCACTTCTTTTCAGGAATTCCACGAATCTCTCCACCACTCCCTGAGTGTTTATCACCTCATCTATTGGAGGATTTGGCTCTGGAACAGCAAGGCAGTGTCAGGGAAGTGAACAGACCTCAAGGAGGGGAGTAACAAGCCTGAAGTGTTAATTAAATTATCTCAAACTGGACTGAACTCATTGATGCAGCTTGGCAAAATCATTTTCTGTACAATTCACACAACTGGCAATCATCAGCAATACAAAAAGATTATCACATTTCTAAATTATGGATTCTTTTTCCCAAGCTGCAAATCTTTTGTGCACAAAGCCCTGTAAAAAAGCAGGCTCTGTTGGATCCTGGGGTGGGGATGAATTATTTTTACCTTTGGAGAGTAATTTCCTGAATTTCTGAGTGGTTGCTAGCTGTAGGTCAGGGTCATCTGAGAAAAGCATCTCTACCATCTCTCCTGTGATCAACCCCTCCTGAGAAGATGCAGAGGAGAAGAGAGAAATGGTTCCATTTCACACTGAAATGAATGATTTCAGCCATCACACACAGGACACCCTGCCACGATTTGGGCTTAGCCAGGAATCCAAGGATTCCAAACTGGGGATCCCAGCACAGCTCTGACTTCCTGGCAGACTCCCCCAGTTCACATCTGCAGTGCTGGTGGGGGAATGGGATAAAAGGGGAGGACACTGGAGGAGGATTTTGAACATGCAGCTGGGAATAACCCTGGATAAAGCAGAGTGAGCAGCAGGATGGGGATTCCCTGGCATGGGCTGAGCTTTACAGGGCTCATGGCACCACTGGTGTCCCTCTGCATCCCTTAGGAATATATTTCCCCCCCTTAGGAATAAATTTCCTCTTGGTATTTTAAGGGTTTGTGGCTGTTCCAGCTGCACTTGCACAAACATTCTTGAAAGTAAGGGAATAAAAATATTGGAGTTTGGCAGTTCCATGCAATCACAGGATGCCAGGATGGTTTGGGTTGGAAGGAGGTTTGCCAAGGGCAGGGACACCTTCTACTACCCCAGGGGTGCTCCAACCCCCATCCAATCTGGGATAAATTCCAGGGATGGGGCAGCCACAGCTTCTCTGGGAATCTCTGCAGGGCCTCACCACCCCAAAAAAGGATTAAATGTGTCTGAAGGCACCTCACCCCACACGTTGTGGAAGTGACATAGGAATCCACCAGGAGACTGTCAAACATGGAGTCATCCTCATTGATCAGCTCCACATTCCTTCTTTTGAAGAGCTGGTGGGGACCAAAGCACAGGGATTGTTATTAGAAAGCAAGGATGAACAGGCTCCACAACTGGACATTCTTGTTCCTCAACCAAGATCCTTCCTGGAGTGCAGGTAACCCGAGTAAAAATGGTCATTAACAGCAGCTCTGCACTCTCAGGGCCAGCCTGGCACACAAATTCTTGATGTCAGAGATGCAAATGCCCAAATCACTGAGCCAACCAGGCAGGCAAAGGCAGAATTTGACCAAAATCAGAAAAAAGCAGCTTGGATAAGGTGCTAATAAAGTAAATGTTTAGTTCCACATGTATCACATCGTGCTTCCAAAAATAAAATACACTCGGGTTAAACTTTCACTTGTTCTTCATCTTTCTACAGGAAGTTATCCCATTCATTAATTACATCTTTAAAAAAAAACACCACCACCTTTAAAAATCAAGGATCTGTCAACAGAAAAAAAAACCAAAAAACCTCAAGTAGCCCAAGAAAACAAAATGCTTGGAAAGCTTTCCATGTGAGCTGGGTCCAGAGAAAAAAAGAGAAAAAAAAAGTGAGGAAAAAGTGGAAAAAAAAAAAAAAAGCAAGATCTCAGTTAAACAGAAAAAATAATGCACAGATTCCAGGCAGGCAAGTGCAGAACTTGACCAAAATCAGGGTAAAAAGCAGTTTGGATAAGGTGCTAATAAAGCAAATATTTAGTTCCACATGTATCACGTGGGAATCACATCGTGCTTCCAAAAATAAAATACACTCAGGCCAAACTTTCACTTGCTCTTCCTTTTTCTCCAGGAAATAATCCCATTCACTAATTATATAGAAAAAAAAAAACACCACCACCTTTAAAAACAAGGATCTGTCAACAGAAAAAAAAAAAAAAAAAAAAACCAAACAAAAATCTCGATTAAGCCCAAGAAAACAAAATGCTTGGAAAGCTTTCCATGTGAGCTTGGTCCGGAGGGGAAAAAAAACAAAAAGAAAAATGGAAAAAAAATGGAAAAAAAAAGCAAGATGTCAGTTAGACCAGAAAAAACGACTGCCTAACTTGAATGCACAGATCCTTGAAGGTCCCAGGCAGGCAGCAGCAGAGGCTGGGCTGTGTGGAGGTTGGGCAGAAGCTCCTCAGGGGGGCAGGTACCTGCTGCTCTCGTTTCTGTTTGCGAAGCTGAATCCCCTCCTCTTCCCTCCTCCGGCGCATTTCTTCAGGATTTAGGGCTTTGTTCTTGTAGCTCTTCATTCGATAGTTTTCTGTGAAAACAGGAGGAATTGTGACTCAGGGTTCTTTGTCACTGCTCCTCTGTGTGCCTTTCATGTGCACATGGCATGGGATAAGCAGGTAAAATATATTTATTTACTCTGAGTGGCTTTGGTTTTCAGTAGGAATTTTTATTTCTCTGTTATCAGCACAACAGTTTTGTTTTTTTTTTCCCCCCAGAGAGCAAAAACCCAACAGAATGAAAGGCACTGAGTTAATAATAACAGGGCAGAGTTGTAGGTGAGGGACAGGATCCACGGGGCAAAACTCAGGATCTGATCCTGCTGCTGCTTCAGAGCTGAAAATGCAGCAATTCCAATTCCTTCAGATTTTCCCTCCCAGCCAGGAAAGGGACACTCCAGGTACCAGGACCAAGCTGGAACTGAATTAGGGATGAATGGAAACCCCTCACTGCTCCACAGCTGCTTTGGGTATGGCAAAAACTCCCCAAATTCTCCCGTTTCTGACATTATTTCCACATCTTGTGCCTTTTTGTGGATAAATCTCAGAGCCCTGAGCCAAGTTACTCCTCCAGAACTCATTGAAAACCGATGTTTTGGGGTTTTTCCCAGCTGCTAAGGTGGGAGTTTGTGGAAGTTTGCAGTTTTATCTCCTCCTTATTTCATGCCTGAGGCACCCTCAGCCCTGTGGCTCACACAAAGTTTCACTTATCAACAACCTCCAGCCACTCTGGAGCCCTTCCAAGACCAGCTGGAGAAGTGTCAGACCCAAAAGTCCACAGCCAACCCAAGAAAAAACATCGACTAAGTACAAATATCCAGCTTTCATTACTAGGGAGAGAGAAAACAACTGGGAAAAAAAAAATAATGTTTTAACAGGAGAAAGAACAAAATACTTCCAGTTCTATGATTTCCCAAAAGCAGCTAAAAAGACACCAAAAAAAAGAGAGAAATCTACAGGTTTTAGGGGTTTATATCTGACCACACAATAGCCAGGTGTCACCTAGATATAGATATTAATTCAGAAAATGTATTTAAACATCACTGTGATGTTTTTATTTATATTCCCACCCCATGCAGCCACACAGAAGAATTGACAGCTTAGCTCTCCAAACAATTTCAGAATCTTAATCCTCTTTTTTTGGAAAGCAAAGCCTCCAGTTCAAAGGTGGTTTTGAAGGAAAGGAGGGAAGGAAAAGTGAGGATACACAGGATTACCAGGCAGTCACAGAAATAGCCAAGGGACACATGACAGTTCAGCTGTGCCACACTCAGGAACACTCAGCACCTCGTCCTTTAAGGGTTTGGTTTATTTTTTTGTCCCAGAGAATCAAGAACTGTCACCCCCAAGATAATTCTTCAGGGCTGATTGTCACAAAATTCTCTGGTTTTAGATGATTTTCATTGATTTCTCCCGGCCCCATCATCTCTGGCAATGTTTCAATGGCACAAAAATGCTGATTTGGGACATTCCACCCCATTTCCATGGCAATGGGGGTGAGAAATGCAGGATCAGGAGCTCACACTGAGCTCCAGACTGCAGCAGGACCAAACCGATGGAATAAAACACAGCAGGACAAATCCCGGGCTTGGAATGTTTCAGTACCAAACATCCAATTTGTGTTAATTCTAAACTCCAGTTCCATCTGTGGCAATCATTAATCAGGATCTGGGAGTACCTGGGCTGTCAGCAATGGGGAAGGAATCCTAAATCAGAGATTCCAGGCACAGATTTTTCATTTAACTCAGGGAAGATTTGCTTTTACAGAAGTGCCAGTGGACACTGAACTCAGAAACTCAGAGAGTTCACTCAAGAAAACAACAAATCTTGCAAGATTCATTCCATTTTAAAAAGTTTTGATCCAGCTTGGATAAAACATCCCTTCTGCTTTAGAGGAATCCCACAGCTCCCCAAGTTTTGTGTTTTGTATATCCCTGGATTAGTCAAGTTCATTCATAGCTCTAGAAAAAAAATAATTTAAAAAAACAACTTAAAAAAAAAAAAAAAATCAGTATTTACATTCCAAACTTAAGGATGAAACTGAACTGAACAACACCTTCCCAATTTCCTGTGCAAAGGAAAGCCCCTCAGGAGCTGGAAGAAATTTGGCACCTCTTGGTTTCACTGAGGGCAAAAAAAAAAAATAATCCTCCAGTTGTCAAGGAATTATGAGACCAAGTTGCCACACTCATAAATTGGAGGGTGAGAAGATATTTCCCATTTAAAAGAAAGGAAAAAAGTGAAAGTTTGCCTTTAAAGGCTCAGCAGGGCACTCGTGCAATTCCAGAATCGTTACTGTAACAGCTTCTGCATGTTCCTGGATCAGAAATCCAACCCTACCTCTTCCCAATTCCCTGAAAAAAAAGACCAAAAAAATGCATTTATTTGCTTCCAGCGTTTTATTCAGCTGCTGCTGAAAGCCTGGGAGCTGAGTCACTGCAGGATTTGTGCTGCTGAGTCAGGGCCAAGGCACAAGAGCTCGAACTGCCAGACCTGACACGGCTCTTTTGGAGCCAAAATTCCCTTTCCCACAAGGGAATATTCCACAGGGAATCTTCCAAAGGTGGCCGTGAACACTCCCAGGACAGCTGCACTTTGCAGTGGGGAATTATGCAAGTGTAAATAAATACACTTGAGGAACTTCATCAGCATTAATCTGGCAATTAGTGCCCGCTGGGGGCATTCCCAGCTCTCAGGTGACCTCCAAAGGCCCTTTCCACACAAGTTTTCCCTGGGATGGGGTAAAGTTGGTGATTTATCATTTAAACTCCTTTAAATTAGACAAATTGAAGCTAAATAAATGGAGTGGACTGCTGAGTTTGACGGGACAAACCTCGTATTTCTCCCTGAAATCCCACAGGATCCTTCCATCTCTTCCCAACATGATTAACATCTCCAGAGGACTCCCTTAGAAAATAAATGTGTCCAGAACAACTTTATTAAGTGAATTGAAACCCTAGAAAAAGCAGACTAAACTATCTGTACGATTTAAATCCAAATCAAATTAATGAATACATAAAAGTAGCTGAATTAATGTGTAAAAGGACAGCTCTGAGCTGCTACCAGGAATCAGTCAAACTCATGGTTTTTTACTGAAAAAACTGATAATTCTGGAGTGAATTAATAAAAAAAAAAATCACTTTGCTTGCTCAGAAGACAGAAGCTAAACAAGAAAAGAATTACACAAAAAAAAAAAATTCTGTCAAACACAAGTCTGAGCTGTCCCTGGAATTCCCCCAGCCAGAGAAGGGGGAACTTTAATTTTTCCCAATTAAATCCCCGGAAAAAGCAATGAAATTGTGCAGTGCTGACCCTGGGGCAGGTGTGGTTTGTTGTCCCGGCGTGTTTGTCACCATTAAAGTGGCACAGAGGTGTCCCTGTGCTCCGGGACACTCCGGGCTGGTAAATCCCAGATCCCCGCGGAGCTTTTGGCTCGTCCAGAGCCAGGGCTGTGATATCACCAATGGAATGTGCCGAGGGGGAAGGGAAAAGCAAAAAAAAATGTGCTGGGGAGGCCAAAAAAAAAAAAAAAAAAAAAAAAAAAAATTCTCTTTGGGGCGAAATTCACCGCCAGGAAGGGTTTTGCTTTTCGTTCCCCGAGGGTTGAAACGAGATTAGGAATCTTTTTGGAATGTCCCAGCCCAGCACAGCGGCTCCTCAATGATTCCTTCTCTTCCTAATTTGAGCTTTTCATCCCAAAATTTGAGGGCTTTAAGTGCTCCTCAAGCTGGTTTATCCATTCTGAACATTCAGATTTCGTGAAAAATGGACTGATCAAACACAAGCGTCAGCTTAGAACAGTCCCTAAAACAGGGAAAAACCAGAACTGAATCCACTCAAACTCGACCTAGGAATTCAAACCGACCAGAAACACTCAGAGATAATTAGGGATATAAAATTCCAATAAATCCATGCCTTCCAACATGTGCTTTGCCTCAGAAACAAACAGGACTGTGTGATTTGCTAAGAAGATTTATCTGGACCTCAGCAGCCCCAGAACTGAAAGCCTGAAGGAATCAGAACTTTCACTCTTGCAGGATTTTAATGATCAAACTCTCTCCCTTGACAAAGTTCATGTTTGCTCTCCTGAACTAAAGCAAACAAAGCAAAACAGCCAATTAACTGTTAAATTCATCAGCCACGGGAGTTTTATTAAGAAGCGAGCATTGGTACTGCTCCATGGGTTAAACAGCATTTAAAAAGGCATTTAAAGATGTCATTGGCATGGAAAACGAGGAATGAACCGATGACAATTTCCGAAAAAAAACAGCCTTAGCTTGTTTAAAAATAATAAAGTTACACGAGGATAATTCAAACAAGGGGGAGGTAATTAAACTCTTTCAGTGGTGGGAAGAAGGGGAAGCTCCTGTGCACAAATTTCTCAGCTCCACACAAAACCGTGCCAAGAATTTTCAGACATTCCCACCAGGCCCCGGGACATTTTTCCTCCTCAGAGCTGCCAGTCCAGGTTTTACATCTCAAGCCGCAAATGAAGATTCCAAAGGTGTTCAGGGCTGGGAGGTGCAGCAGGCACACACACAGATGTGGTCACTGACACCACGGGAAGGTTTGGAGGTGGCAAAAAACATTTCCTGATGAGATCCTGACAAGGAGGATCCCATTGCCACCTCACAGGGAATTTTTGAAGCTTTACTGAATCCCTGATTTGGAAGGAGCTGAAAGCTCATCCAGTCCCATTCCTGACATCTTCCACTGTCCCAGGTTGCTCCAGCCTGATCTGGGATAATTCCAGGGATGGGGCAGCCACAGCTTCCCCTCACAGGGAAGAATTCCTTCCCAATTTCCAACCTAAACTTGCCACTGTAAAGCCATTAAGCTTCTGAAGCAGCTCTGGTTAAAAGACAACATTGCAGGTGGAAAACGGAAACATTTTAATCCTCATTTCCAGAAGATCCTCACTCAATTTTAAGGAAAACACGGCTGCTACAGGCTTGGCTTTTCCACCTCATCCTTCCAAAACCTGTCTTCCTACAGGAACATTTAAAAAAAAAAAAAATTTTTAAAGCCACATCTCCTCCCCAAGCTGGGACCTCCCACACCAGGCACAACAAAACAAAAAGCTGCTGGAATCAAAGGACTTTTTGGAGGGACAACACCGAGCTGGGATTTATTTGCAGGGGACAGAGACCTGCCTGCAGATTCCACTCCTTCCCAGCAGCGTGGTGGCACCCACGGTGACACAGGGACAGCCCAGCACGTGCACAGCGACACTGAGGACTGAAGCTTTATTTTCATAAAAGTCACAACAACCAAAGCCCTGCTGGGTTCTCTGAACTGCCAAGAGCTTTGTGGGATTCTCACTTGAACCCTGAGCTCTGGGAAAGGTCAGAATTTAAATCGAGCAGAATTTAAACGGAGCAGAGATCTGACAGCGCGGCGAGGCTTCAACTGCAGCACGAACACCCCAAAGTTACAGCACTGACACCCCAAAACCGGGCTCTCACAAACCAAAACCGGGCTCTCACAGCACTGACAGCCCCAAACCGGGCTCTCACAACCCCAAACCGGGCTCTTGCAGCTCTCACAACCCCATACCGAGGATATCTCACCGTTCACGCCCCGCAGCCCCCGCCTCACCCCGCAGCCCCCCAAACGGTCACAACCCCCGGGCTGCCCTCACCGAGAGCCCCCTGAGGGAGCCCCGTACCCCCAGACCCCCCCGGGATGACTCAGCGGCCGCGCCGGGCCCGCCGCCCTCAGCCCCGGGAGCGCCCGGGACGCCGGTGAGAGGCGAGGGCGGCGGCAGCGCGGGGCGCACGGGCTGTGCGCGCTGCCCGGCCTCGGAGCGGCTCCTCCGGCTCCACCCCATCCCCTCGGCCGTGCCCGGAGTTCCCCGAGTCGCGCCCACCCCTCAGGGCCCTCACCCATCGCGGCGGCTGCGACGGCGGCTCCGGTGGTGGCGGCGGCGGCCAAAATATGGCGGCACCGGGCGGGGCGCGGGCGGGACGGCGGCCGCGCGGGGCCAAACCTGTGAGCGCGGAGCGCGGCGGGGCGCGGCCGCGGCGCTCGGGCGCCCCCAGCGAGCGGGGGCGGAACTGCCCCAGCGGTCGTGTCCTGTCACTCGTGTCCTGTCACTCATCTTGTCACTCGTGTCCCACCACTTGTGTCCTGTCACTCGTGTCCCGTCACTCGTGTCCCCTCATTTGTGTCCCACTCTCTTGGCTGCAAGAAGGAAAAGGAGCTGGTGGATCCCAGCATTCCCTCACAAGCAGCATCCCTTAGAAACGGTGCCATGCTCCAAGGAATCCTTGGGATAAAATCCCCCCAGTGCCAGCAGCCCCGTGGTGTGATGGAATCGTGAATATCCCCATTGGAAGGGACTGTTGGATGGTGTTTTCCATCTCTCCACCTTCGTGGGTGATGTGCCAGGCAGAGACAAGCTCTGGGTCACACTCGGTGGTTTTATGGGGTCACTCAGAGCCCTGAAAAGTGGGGGACAGAGTTTGAGGAGCCTAGGGCAGTGAGGGTTCCTTTCCCTCTCCTGAGGGAGATGGGAGGAAAGAAAAATTGTGTCACCTCCACCCTACAGTAAATGAGAACACCCGGGACAGGCAGAGACTCTGAGAACTCCTTTAATTGCTGTTAACTGCAAGTCTGTAAAAGGTTTGGAGAAAGTCATCGTTACAAAACTACCAGCTGTTAGAATTGTTCCTGGTTTGTCACCCCAGCTAGAAAACGCTCAGGGAGATGCGGAATAGTTCAAGA
The DNA here is from genome assembly GCF_001447265.1 of Sturnus vulgaris. The sequence goes on from NW_014650664.1 coordinate 747,223, forward strand.
ACAGAGAATATTGCACAACCAACCCAACGGTTAATTCGACTAAAGAAGAAAAGAAAGTGACACAGATGCTGCACCCTCGAGCTCTGCTGTGGGATCAGCTGGGACTCGCACCAGCCCCAGGTCCCCACTGGTGTCCCCTGTGTCCCCTGCCCACCATAACCTGAGCCAGGACAAGGCGAGGCTCTGCTGGAGCCACCACGCTCCAGGCAGGGGCAGAGCTGTCCCCAGAGCTTTCACAGGACAGGGATGCTCCCGCCAGGAGTCATCCCAAAAGAAGAAAACCCAACCCCAAAACCCCAAAACTCTTCCAAGTGCACCTCGTTTAGTGCTGTCCAAACCCAGCAGGAAAAGCCCAGCCCCAGTGGAGGGGGCAGGACAAAGGCAGAAAGTGTCACCCCACCACCCCAAAGGCCAGGGAGAGCAGTGAGGACACTGTCCCCTTGGGATAACTGTGCATCAGCAACATCTCGTGTCCTGGCAAGGAAACTGCCCCAAAAAGAGGCCGTGGGGCTGAAGGAAATGTGGCAAGCAGTCACAGGGGCTGAAGTGAAGGAACCCAAGTGAGCACAGCAAAGCTCGTGGTGGCTGCAGGGCCTGGCAAGGGTGGCACAGGAGTCAGATGGGGACACAGCCTCGGCCAGAAGGGAACACCCACATTTGGGAGCCTCTCTCTGCCCAGGCTGGCCAAGCAGAGCTTGAAGTGGTCAGTGGGTCAGGCTGGGCCTTTGCAAGGGCTGAACTGGGCACCAACATGAGGGGTTCTGTTCTCGGGTGACCCAAACCACTGCCAGCCCAGCAGAGCTCGAGTAAGAGCAAGCCGTGAGGATTTTGCTTGGAGAATTTAACTAGAAAGACACAAAACCCAGTGCAGGAAGGTGGTGCAGCTGCAAAGGAGGGGAGCAGCAGGCCTTGGCTCTTCCAGGAACTGCTGGAAACGAGAGTTTCCATGAGAAAAAGCTTCCAAGACAAAAAGCCAGGCAGAAGCTCAGGGTTTGGCAGGGGGTTTGGCTCCTTCCAGGGTCAAAGCCAGGAGCCAAGTGCCTTTTTCTGCAGCACCTGCAGCCCTCAGGCCCTCCCTGGGTGTTGCTTTCCAGGTGGGAATTGCAGAGCAGCGAGCAGAGCAGGCACAGCCACATCCAGGAGCCTCTCAGCTGCAGGTTACACGTGCACACACAAGCAAGGAAGGGAGCCAGCACACCTGGCAGGGCTCTGAGTGCCCAGCTGGCCCCAGGGACCCCTCACTCTGCCTCTTCCCGACACATCAGGGTCACTTTTGGCTTGGCCTGTCTCTAGGACCTATGGAGAAGTCGGGCTCCTGTGTGCCAGTGACCTCCTGCTTCCTCCTCCTGGATCTGAGGGGGTCACTTGAGTTGCCCCCAGGTTTGGAATGGAATTCCTCCAGCCTGGAACTGCAACCCCCAGCACAGTCACACACAAAGGAACAGCCGGTCCGTGATTGAATTCACATTCGATGGTGGAAATGAGCCTGTGACACACACTGGAAGCAGCTGCTTTATTCCCAGTCTTCCCACTCTTCATCTTCCAGCTGCAAACAAGAGGAAATTAATCCCTGAACTGTTTCTGAGCTGTTCTCAACCATTTCTGTAACTTAACAGCTCAAAGCCTGATGTATCCTCACACTCCCACACCTTCCCAACAGGGATTTGCCTGCTCAGTTTCCCAAGCCCACCAGCCCCTCTCTGCTCATGCAGCAGCACCCTGAGGGGTTGGTGATGCTTTTTGGGGGCAGTTTTGTCTCCCCTGACTCACCTCCCCAGACATTTCCACCTTGGACAGTGCCAGCTGCACCTCCTCCTCTGTCATGTCCAGATCAAAGTCCTTTTCCCAGTCCTCGCTGATATCCGTGCTGGAGCCTGGAAGCACAAACATCCTCAATGAGCCACCAGAGCTGGCTCCAAAGGCCTGGAATTCCCAAGGCTCAGAGCTACCACAGCCTGCCTGAGGAGGAAAAGCCTCCACATTCCCATGAAACGGCTCCCTCACAGAGATGGGATGGACTGAGCTTGCTTCCCTCCCAGGCTGGTGCAGAACAAGTGGGAGAGGGGAATGCTGAAACATTTTCTCCTCTGACCTGGGAGAACTGGGATGTGTCAGGTTCCAGTTACACAGGAAGTGCAGCAGATAAGGAATGATAGGAGGGACTCAGAGAGGGGACTGTCATTGTCCCAGCAGGGACAGGCAGAGGGGAGGAATCACCACATTCCCTCCACAGAGCTCAGCCTTTCCTGGCACCCAGGGACCAAAGGCCTGTCCTGCTCAGCCAGCAGACCTTTTTGATTTCTTTCCCCTTCCTCTCCCTCACCCCATAAACCCAGAGCCCTTTCCCCAAGAGCTGCCCCTCCCAGTGGGTTCCAGGCCCCACACAAACCTTTCTTGCCGTTGTTGGAGGGGGTGGATTTGCCACTGTCTGAGTTGAGCTCGAAGACTCGCAGATCTGTGGGCCCTTCCTCTCTCAGAGTCTCTGTCCTGCCCTGGCCTTTGCTCTCCAGCTCTCTGAGCTCTGTTCCAGCTGCTGGCTCTGAGGATGCTGCTGATTCCTTGGCAGGTGCAGAAGGCTGAGCAGCTTCTGGGGGTTTTGGCAGGGAGCTCTGCTCTTCCAAGGTGGCCTCCACCAGCCTCTGGGAGAGGTCCCCGGTGCCCACGGGAGGAGCTGCAGTCTGTAGCTGGGTGGCAGGCACAGGGGCAGGGTTTGCAATCTGAGTCACAAGGGACACGCTCTCGCTGCTCTCTGAGGGGCTCTGCTCCACTGGGACCAGCTCTGGGGGCAGCACAGCACAGCTCTCCCCAGAGGGAGCAGCGGGGTGGGTTCCCTCCGGGGCTGCCGGGGTGGGCTCTTTCTGTGCTGCTCCTGGAAATGTGATGTTTGCACAAGGCAGGGGGGACATCCCCAAGAACTCCTCTGTAGGGAGGCAGAAGAGAAGTGAGAGATGTTTCAGCAAGTGCAGCAGCAGCTGGGCTGGGAGCTGGATTTCACAGAATCACAGAATGTCCTGAGCTGGGCAGGACCCACAGGGATCATCCAGTCCAACCCCTGGCCCTGCACAGACATCCCAACAATCCCACCCGTGCATCCCTGGGTTGTTCTGGAGCTCTGGAAGCTTTGGGGCTGTGCCCATTCCCTGGGGAGCCTGGGCAGTGCCCCAGCACCCTCAGGGTGAAGAGAATTTCCCTGATATCCAACCTAACACACCCTGACACAGCTCCAGGCATTCCCTCGGATCCCATCACTGGTCACAGAGCAGAGATTAGAGCTGCCCCTTCACCGCCCATTGTGATTTGTAAGAGTGAGGAGGAGCCACCACCCCACAACAAGTTCTCCACAAAGCCTCCCAGAGCCCCAAAACCTGTCCCACCTTCATCCTCCTCCCAGCCTGGCTCCTCTTGGTGCATGCTCTGCTCTGCTCGCTGCTTCAGAGCCTCCCTGCGGGCTTCATCCTGCAGGGAATTCAACATCAGCAGCCACTCACATCCCCCACCCCCCTTCTTCCCCCTGGCATTTCAGCATCACTGACTCCAAGGATCCAGCCCAGATCCCTGTTTTCCCAGGAAAACACCCCCAGGGAGCCCCCCAGCCTGACCCACCTGCTCCAGGCGATGCAATTTGTAGAAGTAGCGCTGCCAGAACTCCAAGTGGGAAACGGCCACAGGGACCTGGGAAAGGAATCAGGGAAAGGGATGAGCCCCTCAGAGGGAGAGCTGCAGCTGCTGCCATGCCCCTCTCTCCTCCCAAAGCTTGCAGCTCCCGTTTTACTGCAACCATTTTTCCATAGTTCACCACGGCTGTTTCCATTGCAGCTGCAGGGGACAGACAAACAGCTCAGGGATTTCCTGCAGCATTCCCCAAGTCAGGAATTGCCCAGGCAGGGTCTCACCATTTTGGTGTAGAGTGCCCTGATGGAAGGGCTGATTGCCAGCAGCTCTGCAATCTCCCCTTTCTTCTCCTCCAGGTTGAACTGAGCGAGCCAGGCCTCGAGCAGCTCAGCAGGGCCTGTTTGGGACAAGCACAGGGATGAAAAACCTTGGCACAAACCAGAGTTTGGGCAAGTTTTATTGAAGAGATGCTGGGGCAAAGGAGGAGGAAGACACAGACCCCCCTAGGGGCAGCACCCTGGACCCCCTGCACCCTCCCATACCATCAGGCTCGTTGCAGTAGGTGGCTGGGTCGGACTGGAGGCTGTAGAGACGAGCCTGGAGGAGACACACAGGGACAGCTGTCAGGGGAGGGACAGCAGCAGAGCCAGGGGACAGGGCTCGGGATGTCACATCCCAGAATGAGACACTCACCTTGGCACTGTCATAGGGCTCAGTGGTTCCTGAGGGTGTTGCCATCAGTGTGATAACGTCACAGTCAATGGTCTTGTCCGGGGAGGGGGCAAAGGTGTCCGAGATGACCCCCAGGAAGTCAGAGAGCCCCTTCCTCACCTTCTCAGTGGCACCTGAGGAGCCTTCTGCCCTCTTCAAGGCAAGAGGCAGCACAGTGTCAGCAACATCCCAGAATTTCTGGGCAGGATCCTTAAGGAAGAAGGATCTCTCCCTCTGGGAAAGTGCTATGGAGGAGGCAGGGCTGGAGGGGTGTGGTGAGAGGCACCTGCCTCGGGGGGGGGAGAACTGAGCTGAGGCTTTGTGGGAAGGACACTGCCAGGTTTGGGGTGGGACTGTCCCAGCAGGGCTGAGGCTGACAGCTCGTGTGGCGAGCCCATGTCACCCTACAGTGACACTGCCACTGTCCCCCCTGCTCAGCACAGTGCAGAGGCAACCACAGGAGGCTTCCTGTGCTCATCCACAAGGGCACAGAGGGACAGGACAAGGGGGAATGGCCTGCAGCTGAAGGAAAGTGGGGTTAGATGGCTATTGGGAAGGAATTCTTCCCTGTGAGGGTGGTGGGATGCAATTCCCAGAGAAGCTGTGGCATCCCTGGGAATTATCCCAGGCCAGGCTGGACGGGGCTTGGAGCACCCTTGGGATGGTGGAAGGTGTCCCTGCCCATGGCAGGGGTGGCACTGGATGATTTTGAAGCTCTCCCAGCCCCTACTCACTGCCAGCTTGTCCTTGACCACGCTGGCCGTGGCGGCGATGGTGCAGGCGGTGTCGTGCTGCACCACCTGGGTGAACTCAGCCAGGTCCCTCTTCATGAATTCCAGAGCCTCTGTGGACTGCAAGGACACAGCAGATGGATCCTCCAAGCTTTTGGTTCCCCAACAAAGCCGTGGTTGCTCCCAGCACGTTACAAAAACTCAAGTGGGAGAGTTTAGCCCAGCTGAGCCCTCACCCCAACCTGGGCAATGTGTAAAACCAGAATAACCTGAATAACAACAGCACCTGCTATGCCCAAAACACATTCCAGGTTTTGTGCCAAGACTAGAAAAAAGACAGGTTGGGAAAAGCTGAGTTTAAGTTTTGTGTATAATTAACACAAGCAATGCCGTCTCAGGCAGGAAATTACACACCACAAAGCCATGCTGGAAGCACAACCCCCTCTGCTCAGAGGGTGATTTTCACATGACAGAGCCCAACATGACCCAGAATTCGCTCAGCCAGAAGATCCCCAACAAATCCATCCCAATCCTGCTTTGGGGAGACCCTCCCGGGCTGTGCTCCAGCCCCGCGGCCTCGCTGGGCTCCCGGCGACTCCCCGCAGGTCCCGCCTGACCCCGGTCCCGCCCGATCCCGGTCCCAGCGGGTTCCCACCTTCTCCTTGACGGCCTGGTAGCTCTGCTGGAGCCAGCTCCGCCACCAGCCCCCGTCCTCCCTGCGCGGGACAGGACACGGCGTCAGGACACGGCCACACAAACACAAATCCAGACCCAGATCCCAGATCCCAACCCCAGACCTAGAGCGCAGATCCGGATCCGAGATTCCGATTCCAGATCCGAGATCCCGAACCCACACACAGATCCCAGAGCTCCGATCCTGAACACACAGCCCAGATCCCGATCGCCGATCTCAGCCCCAGATCCAGACTCTGATCCCAGATCCCAGACCCAGACCCCGACCGCAGATCCCAGAGCCCGATCCTGATCCCAGATCCCAACACCAGACTCAGATCCAGACCCAGGTCCTAATCCCAGATCCCAACCTCAGACCCCAGATCCCAACCCCAGACCTAGATCCAGACCTACATGCAGATCCAGACCCCGATCCCAGATCCCACCCCCAAACCGCAGCCCGCTGCCCGGTTCCCTCTCGCCGCCCTCCATCCCCATCGCGGTCCCGGTCCCGTTCCCGTCACCCCTCCCGGTCCCGCCGCCCCCCGGCCGCGCTCCGCTCACCCCTCCGCCATCTTGGCGGTGTGACGTCACCAATATTTACCGACCCCTCACCCCGCGGGCCCTGCCCCGGAGCCGGGCCCCTCTGACGTCACTTCCTGCCCCGCCCGCTCCCGGGTACGGTGGCCGGGCGGGACCGGGAGCGGGGCCGGGCGGAGGTGAGCGATGAGCACCGAGCGCTCCTCTGGGCGGGCGGGGACGCGTTCCGGGGCACCCCGCGACCGGGCAGGGCGGTGCTTAGAGCAGGGAGGGGTCCCGGTACCGGGCAGGACGGTCCTTGGCGTTCCGGGAGATGCTGCCACCGGGAGGTCGGTCCTTGGCGCGGCGGGGCATCCCGGCAGCGGGCAGGGGGATGCTGGTCTGGGAAGGACGGTCCTTGGTGTTTCGGGACATCCGCTGGGTACCGGGCGGGACGGTGCTTGGAGGGGTGTGACACCCCCGGTACCGGGCAGGACGGACCTGCATGTGATGTGAGACTGCTGGTACCGGGCAGAACGGAGACGCGGTACCGGGCGGGACGGTCCTTGGGAAGGTGTAGAACCCCGGTACCGAGCCGGACGGACTCCCGGGATTCGGGCAGGACGATCCTTGCTGGTGTCTCCGGAGCGCTGTCCCGGTGTCCCCGCAGCGCTGGGAGGGGATGGCAGTGGCGGTGCCCCCTCGGTCCCGGTGCCCCCTCGGTCCCGGTGTCCCCACAGTCCCGATGCCCCCTCGGTCCCGGTGCCCCCTCGGTCCCGGTGTCCCCACAGTCCCGGTGCCCCCTCAGTCCCGATGCCCCCTCGGTCCCGGTGTCCCCTCGGTCCCGGTGTCCCCACGGTCCCGGTGTCCCCACGGTCCCGGTGTCCGCTCGGTCCCGGTGTCCCCGCGGTGCTGACGGCTCTCTCTGTTCCCGGCACAGCCATGGAGGTGCAGTCCTACTACACCAAACTGCTGGGGGAGCTGAACGAGCAGCGCAAGCGGGATTTCTTCTGCGACTGCAGCATCATCGTGGAGGGCAGGATCTTCAAAGCCCACAAGAACATCCTGTTCGCCAACAGCGGCTACTTCCGAGCGCTGCTCATCCACTACATCCAGGACAGCGGCCGGCACAGCACGGCCTCGCTGGACATCGTCACCTCCGAGGCTTTCTCCATCATCCTGGATTTCCTCTACTCCGGGAAGCTGGATCTGTGTGGGGAGAACGTGATCGAGGTGATGTCGGCCGCCAGCTACCTGCAGATGACCGACGTGGTCAACTTCTGCAAAACCTACATCAGGTCCTCCTTGGATATCTGCAGGAAAATCGAGAGGGAAGCAGCTTTTTACCAGGCTGACAGCGGGAGCTCAGCCAGGGAAGGCACCTCGTGCTCCAAGAGCTCGGCCTCCGTGTCCTCCCTGCAGGAGAAGGAGAGGATCCCGGAATGCCAGCGGGACCCTCCCTGTGGGGACTGCAGCAGCTGCCACCCCCTGGAGCTGGTGGCCCGGGACCCTCTGAGCAGCGACTCCCCTGATGGCTCCTCGCTGCCCAAAGGGGTGGAACCCAAGGTGGAGTTTGACCCCGATGAGGTGGAGGTGGAGGTGGGCGAGCGTTTGCCGCAGTTCCCCGCGCCGCTGTCGCTGGAGCAGATGGAAGAGGGGCAGCCCGTGGAGCTGGCCTGCAATAATTACCACATGAAGCAATTCCTGGAGGCTCTGCTGCGAAACAGCTCGGCCCCGAGGAAGGAGGACGTGGTGCATCACTTTGTCCGGGGATTTGAGGGTAGGGCTGAGGATGCAGGAGTAGCCATGAGCTCCATGATGGACATTCACAGCGACTGGTATGGTGAGGACACAGGTGAGAGGACTCGGGGGGTGCAGGCTGTGCACTGGAGGAGGGAACAGCTTTGTTACTCTTGTTCGAGAATATTTTGCTGAAATATTTTGGCACGGTGAAATAAACTCTTGTTGTGCACTTTTAAAGCAGCTGTACTCGTTTGTTTGGTGCAGCCTGTGGCAGGTGAGTATTTCCTTTGGAGCAGCAGGTGCAGCTCCCAAATCACCCCCCAAACTCCACTTGGGGTGATTCTTCTTTAATAAACAAACTCACTGAACGGCAGGTGCGTTTTTAAAAAGAATTTTTCCCTCCTGGTGGTCATAAAGACAAATCCAAGAGGAGCTGAGCTGCCACAGGAGGGATCTGGTTCAGCAGGAGGAGCTCATCCCATCACAGCTCCTGCCAGTGCTGCTCTGTTTGCTCCTGCTTGGAACTTCAGAGGGCAGGAATCACTTTTATCCAACACTGAGGAATTCCTACAAGTCCTTTAGGAGCACTGAAAGCTTTCAACTCTGTGGTGTAGCATAAAGATGAGGCTTTTTTTTTCACTTTTCAGCTGCCCTGAGCCCAGCACCAGTTGGAATATCTCAGGAATATTTCCTGGCAGAGTTGTCAGGCACCTGGAGAAGAAGGAAAGCATGCCCACGTGCATTTCTCCTGATGTGGACAATAAAGATTTGGTCATTTTATCAGGGTTTTGATAAGTGCTTTGTGAGGACAGGAGGTGGCTGTGACAAACTGTGAGTGCCACAGGTGCTGAGGATGTGACAAATGCCACAGGGCTGGCACTGACTGCAGCCAGCAAATTTATTTTCATGTCATCTCCAGCTCAAGCTGCCTGGGTGACTTTAAAGCCAATAAAAGTGACAAATCCTCTCCCTGCTTTCAAGCAGGGCACTGATAAAATCACAAATCCGGGGTTTTACTCTCAGCACTCACGCTGGTGCTTTTTGACATGTGGCAAGGCAAGAACATCCAACACACAAATTTCACTTCCCTTTTCTCTCTCTCAACATCTCCAGGCTGTTCATGAATCATTAAAAAGGAAATGCTTCCAGGATTTGATAGGGAACATCAGGAGTCCTGACAATATATCAGAAATGTTAGTGGGAGATGGGTTTTGAGTGGGAGTGAGGGAAAAGAAACCAAACCTTCCATTCCTTCTGTTTCTGTGCTAAAACAGGATTTTGTAGCAGTGAGGAGAGTGGGAGTTTCTCAGCTTTCAGTGGTTCTGCTACCTCAGATTCTTCACAAGGCACCAGAAATGAGAAATAAACCAAGTCCTGATAAAAGAGTGGTGCACTCAGGTTAAGAGGTGAGATAAATATCACTTCTTTTCAAGTGATGTTCCAGTCATCCTTCACAGCTGAAGGAGGGGAAACAGGCACCTGTGGAGCACTGGAAGCAAGGCAGCACTAAGAACTGGGTTGGTTGGAGTTTTAACGAAGCTCTAAATGCCCAGCAGGGATTTGCAATCCCTTGGGAAGCTCCCAAAATGGGCTGAGCTCTCACATCATTAACAGCAGACACACCTTTTTTGATAGGGGGTTGGATAAACCTTTACACAAAGGATGCTCTGCAGCTTCACCTGCTTGACACACAAAACGTTTCCCTGAATCAGGGCCTGGAACAGGGAAAATTAATCCTTTGGCATCACATCTCCACTTTTCTGGAAGGGAAGTTGGGCTGGTGCTGAAAAACTTAGCAGTGCTCATGTTTCTGTAAAATAAGATCTTCAAATTTAATTCTGTTCTTGCATCTGACTCCATAAATTTGTGGTTTGGTTTTAGGAACAGTAAAATATTGTCAGGAAATACATTGGAGTCCTTCATCTCCTTATTCCCAACAGGAAGGCAGTAGAAAGAAAGAGTCATATTTTCATATTTAAATATGAAAGCACACGGACAAAATGTGCTATTCTTGCCTGCAGTTTGTGTTAAAGCTTTTAGTTTCTGATGCTGTTTAATGCTAATGGTTTAATAATTAAAAGAAAGGAAGTGGCTGAGATGGAGCAGAGACCCCACTTCACTTAAAGCAGATTTTTGGTATTTAATTAAAAGACTTCCTGAAATAAAACGGATGTTTTGCTGTGATGAACAACAGACTGGCTGATTTTCCAGGGCACTGCATCTGCATGAATTCTACAATGGCACAAACTGAGCAAACCCCAGGTAAGAGAGGAGAGGAGAGAAAATCAGCGCAGCTCTCACCTCAAATTTACAACGAGTGGGACGAGCAGCATCACTCAGAAGGTGCCTGAGCTAACCCAGAATATTTTTACCCTCAAGGTGACGTGCTGGTGGTGCCCATCAAGCTGCACAAGTGCCCTTTCTGCCCCTACACGGCCAAGCAGAAGGGGATCCTCAAGCGCCACATCCGCTCGCACACCGGGGAGCGGCCGTACCCCTGCGACACCTGCGGGAAACGCTTCACCCGCCAGGAGCACCTGCGCAGCCACGCCCTCAGCGTGAGTCCCCGGGGCTTGAACCCACCTGGGAAATTCAGAGCACGGCTTGTCTTGGTGTTTTCAAGTTGTTTTTTCCCGTAGGGAGTGAGTGTTGTGGATGAGAGAGGTTTTTTCGGGTTCGTTGTTTTGGATTGTTGGTGTTTCGGCTGAGCTGGGGGATAAGGATTTGGGTGTTTTGTTCTTTCAGTTTGTTAGATTGGAGTTTGGGAAGGAATTCTGCTCTGTGAGGGTGGTGAGGTTGTGGATTCCTCATTGCTGGAAGTGTTCCAGGCCAGGTTGGACAAAGCTTGGGATAATGGAAGATAGCTATGGGCTGGACAAGCTCTAAGTCCCTTCCAACCCAAACCATTCCCTGATTTCATGATTGTCACACTTGGGTAGCCCGAATTTTTGTGGCCAGAATCACAATGGGATCCCTTCAGCTGAAGTGTGGCTGTTTCCCTGTTCTGCCAATCTCTCCAAACCACCAAATTGCATTTTTTTCCCCCAAGTTTTCCCTGCAGGTGCATCACTCCAACAAGCCCATCATCAGCAAGGGCTGCAGGAGAACCTTCACCAACAGCCTGTCCCAGGGATGTTTTATCTTCCCAGTCTGTTAAATTCGATTCTGGGAAGGAATTCTGCCCTGTGAGGGTGGTGAGGTTGTGAATTCCCCATTGCTGGAAGTGTCCCAGGCCAGGTTTGCAACAACCTGGAATTGTGGAAGGTGTCCATGGGCTGGACAAGCTCTAAGTCCTTTCCAACCCAAACCATTCCATGATCCTTGCACCTGGGCAGCCCAAATCTTTGTGACCAGAATCACGACATCACCCCTTCACCTGAAGTGTGGCTGCTTCCCTATTCTGCCAATCTCTCCAAACCACAAAACCGCATTTTTTTTTTCTCCAAATTTTCTCTTTTCCCTGCAGGTTCATCGCTCCAACAAGCCCATCATCTGCAAGGGCTGCAGGAGAACCTTCACCAACAGCCTGTCCCAGGGGCTGCGGCGCTTCGGGCTCTGTGACAGCTGCACTTGTGTCACCACCACCCACGAGGACTCCGTGCCCATCAACCTCAGCCTCGTGGAAACGGCCTCAGAAGGGCAGGAAAAAGGAGATGCTGACAACGATTGGCCCATCTACGTGGAGTCTGGAGAGGAAAATGAGCCGGCTGAGGATGACGATGGCGATGACAAGCAGGAAATCCACCGGAGTTTGTCGGACAAAGAAACTTTGATGTAGCAGTGAGAGGAGAGGGGGAGCACTCAGAGGTTCCCTGGCAGAAAACTGCACATTTTTCTCCATCAGTGACACTGTGCTGGTTTTTATTATTCTGGTTTTTTGTTGTTTTTTTTTTTTTTTTTAAATTAAATTGCGGGGAGAATTGGAATTTTTAATACTTTTTAAGTTTTTCAGTGCTGTGCACCAGAAATCTGGGAAGAATTTTCTGGCTGGGGCTCCCAGAGGTTGGACTTGAGCAGTTTCTCTGCCTCCTGGTTTTGGTTTTGCAGGTGGAATACCCCTGGGTTGTTTTGGGGACAGGTTTCTTCAAATAATGAGTCATGGTCCTTAACCCCTGATCTGAAAGGGGCACCACCTTTTCTCTGAAAATGACATTAAATGGGGTTTGCATCTCTTACCTTGGGACTTTTCCAAGCTAATCTGTGATCCTTCTGTCTTAGGACAGTGTTTTCTAAATTATGAACCATAAATGTTTGCTGAGACTGGATTTGACCTGGAAACCAGGGCAGAAAAACCAGGATAAAAAAAAAAAAAAAAACAAACAAAAAAACAAACAACAAAAATATGCTGCTGAAAGGACAGACAGGAAGAATAAATCTATTTCACATAATTAATGGCAGGAATTTAGAGATCAATCTTCTTTCTGAATTTTTACTGCATCCTCCTCTCCTAAGAGCTGTAGTCTTTAATGTCACTCACATATCAGTAGTCTTGGCTGAAATATTAAGCACAAATAATGGTGTTTTAGTGGCCAGGACTAAGAGAAAAGCCCAAATTCTTTTCAGTTTTTTAAAACAGGAGTGAAAAGCTGTCAAGCAGGTTCCTTGGGAATTCTGACTGTGGCAGATTGAATTACCACATGCACACCTGCTGTAGCTGAGGAGCAGTGAAATATCTGAGCTATGCTATAAAACAGCTCTGAATGTCCTTTTGGAATCCTTTTCTTTCTCTTTTACTGTAATTTCTTTTAGAATTTGGGGATCCTCTCATAGTTTATGTTTTGTGGTTTTATCCAGTATTTTTTTTTTTTTTTTAAACCTCCACTGTGGACCTCCTATTTCTTTGCTGGGGCACCTAAAGGTTTTCAAAGGAGGTGAGAATTTGTCACCTTTCCAGCAGCAAGTTTTTAAGAGCTATGAACACTCAGGCTGGGAATCTTTAGAAGAAAACCCAGCACCACCAGAGCCTGTTTGCTTAGGGGTGACCTCCTGCTCCCTGACAAAGGGAAAAAAACTGAATTATACTGTGAAATAAGACTGTTAATGCTTCTTCACTCTGCTGTTCCTAAGTGTTTCATGAAAAGGCAAATTTGATAAATCTTTCTGGCTGGAGCAGAATTCTGTAGACAGATTTGGCTGACAAAGAGTGAGCAGTTCCTCCCACTTGGTGCTTTTTCCTAAGGGTTTTGGTGTAAAGATTTTCCACTTGGCAAACCTAAAAAACCCAAGAGCCCCCTGATTTAAGCAGGGTTTTTTACACGTTGAAAAAGAGCAATTCAGCTTTTCCCTCTGCTTCATCCAGCAGTGAAACAGTCCCACTGTCGTGACAGATTTATTTTTGAAAGGTGATTCTGCTCTCACAAATGCAGGCAAGGGTTCATTGCCACACCAAGGTAGGATGAGGAAAGAAGAAACAAAGTTCTTTTCAAAGAATTCACTTTATTGGTGGCTGCTGAAAAGAGCAGAAGGTGAAGAGACTTCTTTTGGAGTGGTCTGCTCTGAGTTCTCGATGAGTGTCACCACATCATGTGCAGGTTTAATTTTCTGTCTCTGAATTTGGGTGAGTTTCAGTCATCTCTGTTCCAAGTCAGTTGGAAATTTGAGTTTCTAGGAGCTGGAACACAGGACAGGAATTCACAAAATTCCCTGCTCCAGAGCCCCTGTTTTAGTCAATCTGAATTAAGGGACAACTCAGGGAGGTGCCACCTTTGGAGTTGAGCTCCTCTGATAATCCTGCCGTGGTTTTGGCTCCTTGGTGCTCTTGAAAACCTGAGCAAAATGTGGGGCTTGTAAATCTGTTTGGAAAATCCCCTTTCCAGCCTCCCAGGGCTTGTCTTTTGGGCTGCTGGATTTTTTGATGAATCCACCCAAACCCAAAGGGTGATGAAGGTGATAAATGAGGGACTTTCTGCCTTGAGAGCTGTGGGATAATCTGAGGGTTTTTTTGGTTTTTTTTTGCTGATGGAAGTGGGGCAGGAATATAAATAGGGATCTAATTAATATTTAATGACCAGAGCTCTGGTCATGAAGATTCCACCTCATTGTAAATATTGGTAGAAGCCACTAGAGCTGGAATATCAGCTGAGCTTGGTTCTTGGCTCGTGCTTGGAGTGGCTGAGCTGACTCTGAGCCCGTGGAGACTCTTGGAGCAGGGAAAATGAACCTTGCAGGAATGGCTGCAGAGACTTTTTCCTTCAGCCTTTGGTCTTAGAGATTGTCCTTGTGTGTTCGTGCCTAGAGAGTGGAGCTGTCAGGGGGCCGGGGAGGGGGGGAGGCTTTTCCACAGGGAAAATCCCCCCCAAACTCGGTGTTTCCCCGTTCAATTGTCATTTTGTGCTGCTTCGTTTTGTTTTTCTGTGGAGTCTTTTCAGCCTTTGGATGTAGAAGAGGATGGAATTTATCCACGTTCTTGTGACTGGGGTGTTCCTGTAAATCCGTTTGCTTGTGCTTTCCACTTTGTTTTCTGGATGTTTTCTCCTGAAATCTTCCATTTGTAGATCAAGCCTCTCCAAGCTTTGAGAAAAAATGATGTTGCCTGTGTAAAAACCTTCCCGTGGTGCTTGATGAAAAATCAAAAATCATGTTTTTAGGGGACTTATTTCTAATAGAATCTCTTTCTCAAAGGTTTTTAAAGGCTGTGAAGACAACATATCTTCAAACTTAGCTCGTTGTACTTGACTTCGTTTAGGAATACACATTTTAATGTCTTTTTTTTTTTTTTTTTTGCACAGAAATGCACTGTATTTCACTGAAGGAATACATGCTGCACTGGTATTTGTAGTGCATTTAACCTCTTGGTGCAAAGCCCTTGTAAATCTTCCAAATGTGGTCGTTGAATTTCCTGATGTTTTGTAAGACAGTTTCATAACCCAAGTCCTTTAGTCCAGTAATGATGACAAATTCTTATAAACTGAATCTTATTTGTGGAAGTGACTCAACTATATTTGTGGATCTTGGAGCATTCTGGAGTTTTTTGGTTTTTTTTTTTTATTGTCTAGAAAATAAAACTCTCTGAGAGGGTTGCTTTGATTTTTTTACCATTCAAATGTTGACTGAGTAAACCTGAGAGTGTTTAGATTGAGGCCTCACGTTTCGATTTTCTGGCATTAAAATTAAATAATTAATATTTCTATTTAATTAACTGGATTTAAAAATTAATGTATCCACTTTTGGGGACAGCTAGTTTGCAAGAAAAATCAGTTTTTTGGAAGGAAAGGACTAAAAGGATCCTATTCATTTAAACCCCAGCCAAGTGAGAATTTTAGAAAATCTTTTATTTTAGTAACA
Organism: Sturnus vulgaris; assembly: GCF_001447265.1. The sequence goes on from NW_014650664.1 coordinate 762,495, forward strand.
CTGACTCGGTTTTTTTTAACAGTCTTTGTAGTTTGATGTTAATTCAACTTTTAAAACTCCTTTTAAAACTTCTCATTTTTCTTTTTGGGAAGCAGAAAGTGATCCCAGCTAGGAGGAAATGCTTGGGATGGGGAGAACAGCATCTTAAATATCCTTTCCAGAAAATTTTGACTTTTATTAAATATTTCACAAAAAAATCTTGCTGCAAGCACACAGATTTTAATTTTATTTTTTTTTTCCCGATGAAAGATGTGAGATGCTGAAGAACTCAGAGGGGATGAGGGTGGTTATGGTGAAAAGGATTCTTTGTGGGGGAGGAGGAGAGCAGGGAAGTCCAGAAGGTGTCAAAGAATTGGGGAATGATTTGGGGAAAATCGTTTGGATCTGGCCCTAAATCATCAACGTGAGCTGTATGAAAATCCAGATTTGAGTCCAATTTTTGTCCATTTTGGGATATTTGGCTATTCTAGGAAAATGGGTGAAGAAAAGGTTTTAATGAAGATTTTAATTGTCCTGCTTGAATAGGGTTAGGAATTGGGATTCCACCAAATCTCAGATTTTTCCTAAATTATTGGATGTTGCTGCCAGAGGGAAGATTCCTCTCTGGACTCAGGGGTTTAGGTCAGGACATTCTGATTTCCTGCTCATTTTGAAAAAGGAAGAGATCTCCTGGTGCCCTGGAGGTTCCATGGGATTGGGATTTGTACTCAGAAATTGGGATTTGTGCTCAGAAATTGGGATTTGTTCTCAGAAATTGGGATTTGGACTCAGAAATTGGGATTTGGACTCAGAAATTGGGATTTGTGCTTAAACACGAAGGTGGAGCTCAAATCCTGACTGATTTTACTCTCCTGGTTTGGTCCTTGGCAAAGCTGAGGACAGGACTGATGATGCAAATGAAAAAAAAAACCCAAATCCAAGCTGGCAGTGATCACATGAAAATTGTAATCTCAATCCTAATTAATTTCTAGGCTTTGAACAGTTCCTTAAGTTGTTTTAGTGTAGGCTCTGGAGTTTTTCATTGGTAAAAAATATCCCTGGATAATTAAAGTTAGAAAATGCACCATCACTGAAGGCTGTGATTCCTGAGGAACATTTATTTTGAGGAAAACGGAAATATTTTAACTGGTGCCACTGTTAATTAAACTATTATAATATAATACACCACACCATTATATATTATTACTGTTAATCCTATTTAGTTAGGAAATCCAAGGAGAAATGTATGTTTTTAATTTCAATTTAATTTCAATTTAATTTTTCTATGAGCAAGAAAAATGTAATTTTTTTTTTTTTTTTTAGTGTCATTATTCTCTGAAATGCAGACTCTTTACACTCAGGCTGTGAGGAGCAGCTCCTTCACCTCCTTCACACAGCTGCCAAGCACATTCCCTCTGGATAAACTCTCCAAACACCATCTCAAGTGGAACTTTCTCAGCTGAAATTGGCTCTAAAATTTAGAAACACCAAAAAAAAAAAACAAAAAAAAATCTCTCTGCATGTCTGGGATTGTTTGGGATGCATTCAATGTGCACAACAGGATGAAATCAGCCCCAATGGATGAGAAAATCCGAGTTTGTTGTGTGGCTTTTCCTGGACCCACAGCACAGAGCAGTGAGCAGGAAATGCTCTGAGGAAAGCACTTGTAGCATCTTTAAAAATTCTAATTAAGCTACTCTAGATATCACTGAATTTTTCCCCCGTATTTTTGAAATTCTCTTGCCTGTTCCTGGCACATGGAGAACCCTCGAGCTCCTGTTGACATTGATACAAAGCCCCACTGACAGAAGAGTGAAAGCACCACCCAGGCAAGTCAAACAGAACAAATACCTCCAGATAATTCTTCTCCCAAAGGAAGCTTTCAGCTGATGAAATAATTTGGGCAGAAATGTGGAAAAAAAATAAGTGGAATATTGAGCAACAAGGTGTCCCTACCCGTGGTCTTTAAGGTTCTTTCCTGCCCAAATCATCCTGGGATTCTGTGATTCCATGTTAAATAAAAAGAGATGCTACTTAGTTGGCAATGACAGGCAAAAATAAACTTGAAAGGGATGAATTCAAGATATATTAAAACCTGATACTACAAATAAATGTTCTGGTTTATATTAAACAATCTGATTGTATTCTTTATTTCTCAGTGGTAAGAACTGCTGTGAATTCCAGTTGTTCAATGTTAAAAAAAATGATTAATTTAGAGCAGAATCTCACAGAAGCAGAACGGGTCTCATGAAGATTTAAGAGCCTGGCCTGGGTTTGAAAGGAGAATCTACAAAACTAAAAAAGTTTATGAAAAAGGAGGAATTAAGCTGGGAAAGAATATTGTTAGATATACATCTATATATACAAAATGTGAATGGGTATAGTTTGAAGTTGAATAAATGTATATGAATAGTGGGGGAATGGTTTTGATGATTAAAGGCGAGAGTGTTTGGATTGAATCTTTTAGGTAAAATCTTGAGTAAATTTGCTACGCTGAAGAAAGAAAGAGAAATTGTTTCAAGGTGGAACGTCTGAAGTTAGAGAAGGCCAAAAAGGCCACAAAGGGCTCGGTTAAGGAAGAACGGTTTCCATGGGAAAATAAATATTTATGAAAAATAACTGGGGCGTCAAAATCACAGAAAAGACCCTGGTGGTAAGAAGAGGAAGGAGAAAGATACTAAACTTGGAGGGAGAGAAGGTGAGAGGTCCAGGTTTCACTTCAGAAGATAACAGCTACCAACAGAGAAAAGAAGATGTCACATCTCCTTTGGAGGACGCTGCAAGGGAAGGATTTGGGTCATGGAGGCCTTTGCTGTAGATAAAGGTGTGAAAAGGAGGCATCTGGGGCATCCCATCCCCTCCCGGGCCAGCATGTGGGTGTGGGAAGCGGCGAGCGGCGGCGGCCGCGGGGCGCTGGGGCCGAGGCAGGCGCTGGGCTGCGGCTGCGATCGCTGCGT